>VYZU01074737.1:46885-146738 GCA_013401355.1 Ceyx cyanopectus | reverse complement strand
AAAGCCTTTATGTTTATTTTCTGTAAGATAAAAATAATGACAATTTAATATGGAGACAGATCCTATTTAGGATGCACTTATTTAAAAGATATTGATTCTAAAATGTGAAGGTCCATGAAAGATATTTGCATCAAATCTGGCCATGACTGGGGATTGACATTTAACAAGGGATTTTTACTGGTATTGCTTTTTATTTTTTTCTAGAAGCAGAGCTTCCTTTTCATTTCAGCTTTGTTTTCTCATCTATGAGACTGTACATTGAAAGCTAATAGGACTTTAACCTCTTTTCTTGTAACACCAATGCTCTGAGAAGCCTCTTTTATACCCTTCTATTCAGCACTTGCATTTAGATTCTCTTTATGCACCAAAATATGTTGTTGGAATCACAGAGAATAATCAAGAGGAAATTGCACAATGCCAAATGATCTGTTCTAGTACAAAAAAAAAGAAAGAAATAGTAGTGAATTAAACACACTGCTGTCTTACTCAAGGCCATTTTGAGGAGCACTTATTTTGCAAAGCACTTAAGGAAATGATCTTACTGATTCAGTACCCCAAAATATAACTAGGTGCTGGGGAACTGTGCACATCCCTCACCATAACCCAGACCTGAGCACCTAGGTAAGCTGCTCTGCACTTGAAAAATTCAAAAGAGAAATTACCCTCATGAAAAATGCCCAGGTTTTGAATATTACTGCTGTGGCAGCTCAAGAAAGATGGTGAAAATTCACCTGCATGATTAGCTGTTAGTCATTCCCTTTTCTCCCTCCTGCTCTGTATTTTCTATTCCAAGCATATCTGTGTAGTACTTAAACAATCACTGCATTCTTCATCTCTACACAGCTGTGGGTTTGTAGTGGTAGAGTAAGTGAAATGTTCAAGGCCAGGTTTTAAGATGTGGCTGATCTCAGCTTCCCAGTGTTGTTTTCAGTGAGGAATGGGTATTGCTGCTGATGTGACTCACAAAACACCATTGATGGTGCTGGGATTGCTTGTGTTTGTTTCTCCCAAGGTTTATAGTCTCGTGAAGACAATGGAGCACTGCAGTGAAAATCCTCCATGTGGATCTAACACGAGGCTTTATTTGTTTTTCAACTGAACAGAGCAAAAATAGAGTCTAGTATGAAATAATTCAGGATATAAGGAAACACTTTCCCCTATTTTATTTGGATATCTGGAATAATTTATTCCCTGAAAAAGTTGTCCAGGGCTGTCCCAAACTGCTCAGGGCAGTGGTGGAGTCCCTAGAGGGGTTTGCAATCCTTGGAGCTTTCTGAGGGATATGGGTTAGTGGTGACTTGGCAGTGCTGGACATGGTTGGACTTGATGATCTTTAACATCTCTAGCAAACAAGTTGATTTTACAACTCTATATTTGTTTGCTGTATTGCTCTTGGGCAACTGCATGATTCTTCTCTCCTTGTCTTGGTCCAATTTCACGATGGCAGATTGCAGGACCACTTCTGAGCACTTCTTACAGCTCCTCCTTGCCAGCTACTCTCAGTTCTTGTTGAATATTCCTATATCCATACCATGGAGACATGCAGCATCCCTGAATAACATTCCCAACCTGCTCAAGGATATGTTGCTTGCCAAGCAAAACCCTGAGTAGTGACATCAGCACAATTGCATTTCAATCTCCAACAACATGGAGAAGCATTTTCTGCAGCATGAACTAATGTAGAGTAATAGGAACAACTGAGATGATCCAAAATCCTCTCCTGAATGTAAGAATGATGCAACCTTCATATAATAATACTCATGCACATCTTCAAGCCCTTGCTTCAAGTCGTGCCTTTTGGGGTCACTATTAAAGCAGGTGACTTCCCCAAACCTCTTAGGTTGTCCTTTGGTTTAAGCCCAAACAACCTCAGTTGCATTTAGGACATGGGGAAATAAGTAATAAATACATGTTCTGTCACATTAAATCTGTGGCTTTGTTTCTTAATGAGGAGCCACATTAACATTT
Source organism: Ceyx cyanopectus (assembly GCA_013401355.1). NCBI lineage: Eukaryota > Metazoa > Chordata > Aves > Coraciiformes > Alcedinidae > Ceyx > Ceyx cyanopectus. The sequence goes on along the minus strand of VYZU01074737.1, from coordinate 144,770 downwards.
TCTACATCAATAAAAATAATACAAGTCAAAACCCAAAAATTTCCCTACATTTTCTAAAGGTGCCTCGGGCAAATTCTCTTCAGAAGTGGAAAGTGGCTGTTTAACACTGCTAATATTTCTAGCCTGAGGACATGAGGAGGACCATAAGGACTTGTTCAAGGAAAATACTGAATTTAAAGGGTCTTTAGACTGTAAGCTCTCTGCTTCAGGGTCTGTCTAATGCCAAGTTGTAGAACTGTTGGTCTTTACCAGTAGAAATTACTAATTAGCATATTTTCAGGTGTTCCTGTGCATTCCTTGCTGTAGTTGTAGGATCACTGTCACATTAAATGCAAAATATGTGTTTTGGTGGATGATGACATGTTAAAAGATTCTCTCCTTTGAAAGAGTAGTTTGATTGGTAAACTTGAAGAGTCAAAACCCCATGTTTATACCCCTTCCTTCTTATTTGGTGTTTCCATGTCCCAGACATACCAAGGATGAAGTTTCCACTTGAAGTCTTTCTGTATCCAGAGACTGAAGCGGTGGTGCTGTGATTAAGAAAGGTTCTGACCAGTTCAGCTTGCATACCAGTACCAGCTGACCTTGGCAACCTGTTTGCCATTCCAAACTATGGATGAATGTATAGAAACATGTACTAGAAATGAGCATGAAGAACCCCAATCTGATGCTTTTTCACCAAACCCATCACAACGCCTGCAGAAAAATCACCGTGGAAGCATCATCTGAAGTTTCAGCTGCCTGCAAAGCTGCTCCATCAACAAGTTTCTACCCATTTCCTTGGAAGTTCATTTGTAAGACCTCAAAATAGAGTTCAGTCTCTAGTGGGCTTAAATGGGCTTCCTGGGTTGAAGGAGAACCATTCAGAAGGATCTTGAAGTGAAACGTCTGCAGTTTTGTATGTTAATCTTCCTTTCACCAGAGTTATGTTCTTAATAATGCAGATTGTTTCCTGGGATGCTGCAGCTCTTCCCCCAGCTTCTTGTCATCTGCATGTTTGATTGCACTCATAAATTGCATGTGGGCACTAATAACTTCTGCTGATGTTACTCTGCATGTCACTCTGCCCGTTGACTCAGCCTCTCTTGCATTCCAGGATTTTCTCTAGCAGCATATGTTGGAGGTTCAGCAAGAGTTTAGGAGCTTGAGCAGAGATAAGATGATGATGATAGACCTGCATTTCATTCTTGAAAACATCCATTTACTGGTGATTGCCAAAATAATGGACTATTTATTTTTTTCTTCTTGACATATAAAACAATGTTGTTACTCCATAGTCACACAAATCAAATTCTTCACTTGTTCTAAGCTAAGAGCAACAACTAGATTGATTATATTCCTCTCTTGGTCAGCTCCTCTTAGGAAAAAAATAGCATTTCTTAGGGGAAATAGCAAGTAGTGGGGTTTGGAGGGATCCACTATCTTTAGCTTTCAATTCCTTAATAAGCAAATCAGTCCTCATCAGTGAGCAAGATCATCAAGAAGTATTTCAATTTCTGCACACATCAACCACAATTACATTATCTGGAGGGTAAATCACACAGTAATTAATGTAACTAATAAAGAGCAGCACACAAGGTCTGATTTTCCCTCATTTTCATACGGCTAAATACATCCCAGTGACTTCAGAAAGATGTGGATCAGCTTTCTAAAGATTTGGATCTTCATTTAGCTTATGATACAACCACATGTTGCAGTAAATAGGCTTAAACTCTGTATCTGTAGGTCAGTGCACTCATACATCAAACAGGACCTACTGAGTAAAAGCTTCTTTTATGCTCATGCATCTGGCTTGGAAAAAAAAAAAAAAAAAAAGGAAAAAAAATTGACATTTATTCAGAACTATTGCTCCTTTTCTCTGGAACAAAAATAATGTTGTGTCCAGGCCAATGTATATTGCAAAGAGAAATGTTCTCCTGGAAAAAGAACATCTTAGTAGTGAGCACAATCCATTGCAGTGTATTTCACAAGTATGGTAGCTATCATTCTTTCTGAAAGGTTTTTCCAACCCTCTCCATCCAAATCACAAAAGCCCTGGTTGTGTTTGAGTACCCCTCAGGCTGCTGCTGGGATGTGCTGGAGGAATCAAGGCTTCCTTCCCCTCCTTGTGTTAGTCACATCCAGCAGAAAGTTACTACCAGAAAATAAACATAAAGCATGCAACTCTCCTAGAACATCTCTTCTCCACTCTCATCCTGTGATATGTGATTCCAGGGTGAAAAAGTCACTTCCACAAGCTTTATAGCCTCATAAGTTTTCTTCAGTTATTGCTCAGAGCAGCTGATGTTACCCAGTGTAAAATCCATGTGGCCAACCCGTGGAGCTACAAGCAAAAGCCTGTGCTGATATAAATACAAGTTGTCCCTTCCAGAAATTTTCAGGCAGTTTGTTCCTGTTTATTTTGGTCTCATTAGGCTGCCACTAGATGATAAATGATTTGGGTTAAGGGTAATTTAGTTTATGGCACAATAGGTAGGAAAGGTTATTCCTTCTTATGCCCTTCTCACATAAAATCTACCTTTAAAAAAGGTAAAAGTCTTTATGTCTCAATAAACAGAAGCCACATAGATCTCCTGTAACAAATTACATATTGGATAACAATCTATAACGTTTTATTGGCTTAGGAGGTTTGCACTGATTTGAATTTTACCCAAAAGCAAAGCAAAACACTGAAAGAAAAGGAAAACAGAAATCTCCATAACAGGTTTTTGGGTCTTTTTGTGTGAAGCGTAGCCATCAGAAGCATCTGTAAGCAATGCAATTAATTCCTGGACACAGCCCAGAGTTCACCTTGTCTGTTCACTGGGTGAGACTGAGGAAACCTTGCAAATCAGCTCCAGCAAGGAGCTTGGCACTGAGGTTCACCACAAAGCCAAGAAACAGCTTCTGCCACTGGGCTGTAATTGCCAGATGATGCTGTAAAGCTCCTCTGTGGCCACGTTCCCACTGTGAGATGTTTGTTAGTGGTTTGCTCTTTGGAGGTAGGAGTGATTGCACTGCCTGGAAGTGGGGGTGAAAAATCCAGAGTTTGAGCTGCTCATTTGCTTCCTGAAATAAGGAGTTTGCAGAGGTTTTTGGGGGGGAGAAAATTCATGTGAATTACAGTGAGGCTGCAAACCCATCTTCACTTGACCTTTTGCATTCCAGAATCCACAGGGAGATAGCAATGAGACACCACTTGAAACCCAGCACCTTTCAGTGTTTGATGGCAACCAAAAAGGACCAAGGAGGCTGTGAATTTGTGAATTTACCTCATGGACTTGTGAGAACACAGATATTTTTCTCACAGATGCAGACTGTGTTTTCCCAAAGCCAATTTGCTATATCCAGTGGTAGCCAACAACTGACACTCTAGACTTGGACAGCACTGAGATGTAGATGTGTCATTATACCACTGAAAAAACACAACTAAAGCTGGCATGGGTGCTGAGATGTTATCCAGGGACTTTTTTTTGCCCTTGTATAAAGCCTTATGTTCTAGGAGTGATATAAATCTCTCAGAAGTTATATTAGTTTCATGACATAGCTTCCAAAATTACATCCAGGACAATCATGTTCTCCTGTGTAACAGGTGATAGGACAAGGGGAAATTACCTCAGGTTACACCAGAGCAGGTTTAGGTTGGATATGAGGAGCAATTTCTTCACCAAAAAGGGTTGTCAAACCCAAGCCCAGGCTGCCCAGGGCAGGGGTGGAGTCCCCATGATCCCTGGAGGGGTTTCCAAGCTGTGGTGCTGAGGGCCATGGGGCAGTGGTGCCCTGGCAGTGCTGGGTTAATGGTTGAATTTGATGATCTTCAAGATTTTTTCCAACCAAAATGATTCTGTGATTCTATTTCTGTGCTTCCCCTAAATTTATAGAGATATTTACAAGTCTAGGTTGTGCTATCCTGGNTTATTATATATATAGAAAGTAGAAGTACTGCAGACCCATATATTCTTTAGCAAGACATGCAATAAAATTTACTGACCCTTAAAACAGGCAGCTGAGGCACAAACAAACCTGTTTTTACTGGTGCCAACTGGCACTAGTCTAGCCAGAAGAGGGCAATGGTAGCAGTGCATCTAGACCAGCAGCATTTCACATGCCAGTTGGCAGATGAGATTTAAGGCACCAGTAGTTTACATCCCTGTGATTTATGTTTTGTGGCTGGATAGGACCTATCAATGGGAAACCCCTTCCCTGCAATCACACTCCTTGTGTTTGATCCTGTCTGTTGGGCTCTGCCTTGCCTGGAGTTGATCACCAGGTCACAGCCTCTGCAATTACCCACTTCAATCATCAGTGTCTGATGCTGATGGATTAGAGCATGGGCTGCTTATTGCTCAGGATAAATGAGATGGTGTAACTGGTTTGACAGGAACAATGTAATAGTAGGTACAGACATTAAGCTCAATGCAAAAGAAGAGGACACTAAAATAGGTATGAAAATAATCAGCAATAAAGTTAAAATATATTTAAGTTTGTTGTTGTTGACTGGACATGAGAGACTAAAAAATACTCTTANGGGGGTTTTGTTTGGTTTGGTTTTCATCAGGACAACATGGATGAAAGACTACATGGTAGGAAGGCTTTGTCCAGAGAAAAATATTGATTATATTCCTAGCTATGTTTTGTATTTGGCTGAATTTTTACATANTTTGTGGCTGGATAGGACCTATCAATGGGAAACCCCTTCCCTGCAATCACACTCCTTGTGTTTGATCCTGTCTGTTGGGCTCTGCCTTGCCTGGAGTTGATCACCAGGTCACAGCCTCTGCAATTACCCACTTCAATCATCAGTGTCTGATGCTGATGGATTAGAGCATGGGCTGCTTATTGCTCAGGATAAATGAGATGGTGTAACTGGTTTGACAGGAACAATGTAATAGTAGGTACAGACATTAAGCTCAATGCAAAAGAAGAGGACACTAAAATAGGTATGAAAATAATCAGCAATAAAGTTAAAATATATTTAAGTTTGTTGTTGTTGACTGGACATGAGAGACTAAAAAATACTCTTATTTTCCATAAATGTGTGAGGGTGGTGAGACACTGGAACAGGTTGCTCAGAGAGGTTCTTGATGCCCCATCTTGAATCAAGCCCAGGCTGGATGGGGCTCTGAGCACCCTGCTCTAGTGGGAGTTGCCCCTCTTGGTTGGAACTGGATGATCTCTAAAGTCCCTTCCAACCCAAAGCATTCTATGATTTTATAATAATGCCTTTTCTAACTCTGTCCTCAACACTCCATCCCACATCCAGCTGAAATATCCTCTTGAACCACTCTGTTAAGAAAGGAATCCCATATGCTGCTGTAAGAAGGTGAGTTCTAGGGAAGAATTTGGTCACTTCTGAAGGTAAAACCAAGCTGGATATTTACAGTGCATAGAGAGGAGCCATTGCCCCCCTCCAAGTGTGTGTGAGGTTGTTTTCTAGGCCAAATCTGGCATTAAGAACAACCACAGTGCTTAGCAAAACTGTGCTTTCCTGATGTATTTGCTTAAATAATTTTTCTGTTTTCAACCTCCTGATTTGGCTAATATGATTTTGAAATGTGAGCTCCAATAAGGGAAGTTCAGAATGAGGATCTCAGCTGGTTTTATTTCAGTGGTTGCTTGTACTTACACTACTTTTAACTCATCTGAAGGTCACAAACATCACTCAGGCAGTCATGATATAGAACACTGTCTGATATTCAATTTTACCCTGTTTACAAACAAAAAAAAAAAGCAATATTTTATGATATAACCTTCCAAAGGACAGCCTAGAAAATCACCATGGACTGCTACCTTTCTGATTCAGCTTCAGAGCATCTCATGATCCCCTTCTAACTCGTTGGTTTTTTTTTTCCTCTCTCCAAACACCTCTTTTGTCTCGGTGAGTGAGGGGTTTGTACTGCCTTGTACTTCACTGCACTTTCCAGGACCCCCTGGTTAGCCAGGGCTTGGACTTTTTTGGGTGGGTATTGCTGCTGGTTGCTCTGGCTGCTCAACCAACCCCCTCCTCAGCATTGTCAAGCAAAGTGGTTTCCTGCTAATTCCTTTCAGGGCTTAGATGGATTTGGAATCAATCTAACAGAGAAAGTCAGCCAGACAAGGAGGTGAAATTGTGACGTGGTTAGTCATCTATATTTGAGGTGAATCAGTGAATAAGGTCCTTTTTATCAGTTCTTCCACTTCAAATGTAACTTTTATTCTACCTTTTTTTGACAGAAGGTTGATTTTGGGTATCTCTTGCCTAAGTCTTTCAAGTCAATCCCCTGAATCCCTCACCCGAAGTTTAATATCATCCATTATTCAACACCTTCAATAAGACTAACTTTAAAACTAGTAATCTCTCAGCAAAGCTGAGCAATTAATGCTGAAATACCTCAAGTACAGAATAATACCAAATAGTGCTCCTCACAGCTTTCCTCAGAGCATCCTAAAATACCAATAGCCTTCCCTAAAGTCTCCAGTTAGCAAATGTTCTTTAAGATTTAGTGGTAGATCCTGGCTCACCTAAGTGAGCATTTTGCATTACAATGCAAAATATTATTTAAATTTAACAGTGGGCTCTCCATCAGCTCACAGTGAACCCATTTTATTCCAGATTTGAATGATCAGAATGGACCCCCAATGCTGTTATTCCACTATTGAGCTTCGCCCATTTCATTTGTTCTCTTTTTTTTTTTTCACTCTAATTTGTCTTAGAAATTATTTGGTGTTTTCTCTAGGTGCTGCTGCCCTGGAGCACCCAGCCTGACCTGGCAAGAGGGGTGATGGGGAGCACCCACTGCAGTGGTCCTGTCACCAACCACAGCCCCCACCCATGCCTTGCTCACCTCCAGTATGGAAGGGCCTTTGACACACTGGAATTTCCTTAAGGTATGAGTCTCAGACCTCCCTTTGGACAAAGATTTTCCTTTGGATGCCTTTACAGTCTTCATTGCTGCCTGAGTTTATGTTTTATTTGGAAACATTGCACTTACTAAAATATAAAGAGGCTTTTATATCTCCTTATTTATGACTTATTTAAGTCATGTTCACCCCTGTTCTTCCTTCCTTCCTTCCCCTCTCTTTCCAACTGCTGTCCCAATGTCTTCCTAGAATTATCCAGCACTTACTAGGCTCACTTCAAATTGTTCCACATATTGAACCTAAACCTCTCCTGGTGAAAATTGAGGCCATTTCCTTTTGTCCTATCACTTGTTCCTTGGGAGAAGAGGCTGAGCCCACCTGCTTCCAACCTCCCTTCAGGGAGTTGTCAAGAGTGAGAAGGTCTCTCCTGAGCATCCTTTTCTCCAGGCTAAACAACCCCAGTTCTTTCAGCTGCTCCTTAGAAGACTTATTCCTGCTCACAGTAGACACAGCACAGTTATGTTTCTTCCCCCCCAGCTCAGTGTCCTCAGAGGAGTATTTAGGTTAAAAGCCATTTATTCCTTGCTGGTACTGCAGCAATTGTGTGGAGGTTCATAAGCCAGGATTCTCCTTTGCTGCAGGCAGCTACTAAAAGCCAGGGTGCTGTTTTAGATGGAGGCAAAAATGGAGAGGTGCAGCAGTGGGGCACGAAGCATCTCAGCTGCTGTGGCAAGGATGACCCCAGTGGCTATGCCCTCACCAAGCAGGTGGCTCTGCAGCTGTCCAGGCATTCCCCAGTTAGATAGTTAGTAAATATTGTTATTTAGCACAGATCTTTGGGTGGGAAGAGTGAGTCAGGGCTGAAAATAGACCCAACTCATGGATACAGTGGAATACAGAGACCAGAGCAGGCAGTGAAATTAGATCTACACTTCCAGTGGCTTCAGAGGGAGTAATAGTGGAAAACAAAGGGTTAAATATATATATGGCTTTTAGCTTTGTGTGATAGCTCCGGGAAGGACAGGGTCACCTCTGTGGAGAGGCTTCAGCAATATGTCATAGCTAATGATGTCAGTGCTGAGAAAAAGGTGGCAGTTTAAGTGAGTATAATAGGGGTAAAACCTCTAACCTGCTGTGCAGCCTAAGTGCTCTGGCTAAACTGGCAGACAAAACAATTTCTGGGAGAGAAATTTCCTCAGTGCTGAGATCTGCCAGCGATTGCAGAGCTTCCCTGCTATAATCAAGCTAAGAAAAACAAAACCATTTGGGGCTAAGTGCCTGAATTAAGGAAATGAGCAGAACATCGACAGTTTGAGGAGAGCTGAAAATGCTGCAGTACCAGGGACCAGACAATAGGTTAAAAAAGCAATGCAGTACACAGCACACACCATCCAGGGCTTACCCAAAGCAAGCATCAGGGTACCAGATATGATAGATATTGGGATACTGGGAGAGGCAGGGATGGAGCACAGGTCACTGCAAACAAGCCCATTTCTCTCTATCAAGATGACTGCTTTCAGCTGAGGGATGGGAAACTGAGTCCTTGGAGGATGCTGGATGGGAAAATTCTACCTTTTCTCTGGACTTCTTTACAATTTCTAGTGAGGTTTGCTCTGGTCTCCCTGTTTTTGTGATTTCATGGTAGGATTATCAGAAACCCCTTGAAGATATGAAGTTGCAGAAAATTTGGTGCTTTTAATCTCCATTTTGCTCACCAAAGGTTCCCTTTGTGTGCTGTGCAAGACAAACCCAACCCATGAGCTACTCAACAATTTTGTGGTCCAGCCAGACTTATTTCTTGTGGAGTGACCTCCCAGTGGGCAAGTCAGTAGGATGAGCTGAAGCCTAAATGCACAAAAGCAAAAGTTGAAAGGGAAATAAGCTCTAAATATCTAAAAATTCATTCGAGTGTAGAAACCTCAGTGCAGAGCTTCAGCCCAAACAGCTTCTCTAATTATTCCCAGTGTTAATCACAAGGATGGGACTGGAAAAAAAAAAAAAGGGGCTGGTGGAAGGCAGTTGTCTTCTCACACTTGCTGACAACCCAGCCTGGCACATCCTTTGCTCAGAACAGAGAGAGTTTTCCTCATTAGCTGAATCCTCTAAAATCTCCCTCTCCCCAGGTCTATTAGCAGCAGAGTTTGAGCACTGTGAAGATGAATGCACGTGGTCCATAGTGCAGGGAGAATGCAACAGTTCTCAGGCTCAGGACTCAGCAAGGTGCTGCTTCATCAAAGCTCAACCTCTTTAGAAGTGGAACAGCTCTGACAGAATCTTCTGTGGGAAGATTTCTCAAATATGCTGGAAAGCTGCTGGAGCAAAGGTATAGCCAGAGGTTGAATCACAAGGTTACGAGCAACGATGAAATTTCTGCTCTACCTAAATGGTGACCTTCTGTACCCCTGGAGAGCATCCTAATCCCAGACTACTGGCTGCTGTGGGCAGCCCTACACCTGCTTTTGATCATTTTGACCCTGGAAAAACCCTCATGAGAAAGGTTCAGCAAGCACAGCAGTGGGTAATCTACCTGATCCAGAGTAGCAAATTAACCATCAATCTCTTTTTTTTTAAGCACACCAAAAAATAGCAGTCATGAGATGATAGTTCTGACTCCCAGACCACCAGCTCCTCTGAGACAGGCTATTCCAGTCCCTTCCACACTGGAATGGAACTCAATAAATTTACACCAGAAGAGGATCCTTATTTTCCAGCCAACTTCCTTCCATGGCACAAGTTTAATAAGAAATTCCTTGAAAGCATCACCACAGATAGGCACTTGGGATCCTCATGCTTTGGTTATGGCCACAGGAAAGCTAAATTAAGTACTAAATATTAAAGTTTTCTTATTTATATTCTTTTTTTTTCTGAGGACTCATATATAAATGGATCCTATTGGCCATCACATCAGGATGATCTGAAGAAAAGCAAGTAGTGAGTTCAAGAAAAATTGGGTAGCATCTTTTTTATGTGTTTGAGGTGCCTCTAGTGGGAGTTGTGATCAGAGCCCTGAGAGGGTTATTGTGTACCTGGGAGGCTGGGTCACTTGTGTTTGTAAATAGCTAATCAAAACCATTATCTGGAAGCCAATTATCTTAGTTCCCATATTATCATGTTGTGCAAAGAGCAAGGACAGAACACTGCTTCTCTCATCTTTCTGCTGTTTTCCATCTCTTTTAACAAGAGCATTACAGCAGATACTGTCAAGAATTTTAATAAAACAAACTGCCTTCCTGACCATCTTTATCCATTTCTTCTTGTCTTTGTAGGCTGGGAATGTATTAGAAGGTCTAAGTGAGGAAATTACTCTTCTTTCCCACTCTCTCCTCCTCACCCCTCTCTCACTCATTCTTCTCTTGCAGGAAACCCAAACCACAAATACTCCTCCAATAAAGCCCCACACAATATAAGTGGATTTCTGGATACCTAGTTATTCAGTCAATCCCCCATCACTCCAAAAGGGGCTGAGATCATGGCAGAGCCCATCCCCAGACCTCTTGGGATGCTGATGAGAGGGTGAACATGAGAGGTGAGGACCACAGAGCTCCTGCCTGCAGAGCCCAGCTGTGGGTAGCAAGCTAGAGAACATCCTTAGTGTGGATAGAGTCACCTTGTGGATGGGATAATAATAATAAAGGTTTGTAATATGGGGTCACTGAGAACCAATTAACAAAATAAAAGGAAAATAAAGGAAAAAACAATATTACAAAATAGCAGGGCAGGAAACATGCCAATAATATGAAACCTGATTGTTGCCCAGCTGCTGCTAACAATACAGAAGAGACATCCCCTGTCTTGAAGCAGAGCACAGAGACTGCTGTCCTCATGAAAATCCAATTGTGTGTGAGTAGGAGAGTTTTTCCCCTCTATGTGTGCTCCTCTTTGGGTAACTGAAGGCAGCTCCTATCCCATTATCTTCCCATCCTGTTCTCTTTTGGACCTTCCACACACTCCATCTGCTTCTGAGTGAAGCTTCTGCACCTTGGTGTGGAAAGAGGAGAGTGTGGGGTGAGGTCTGCTCAATATGGAGAGCTCAGATAAGAGCATTTTAAGGCAGATATTTCTCCTGTTGTGCCCTTCCCACACTTTTTGGAAGCTCAACAAATTATCTGGGATCATATCTTAGAAGATTTCAGTGTCCAGCTACTTCAAAATACTTGTGTGGGCAAGTGTCAGTACTCAAACAGTCACTACAGGCCAGAGTCTGGAAGGGCATCTCTTTTTAGGCTTGGGCAGAGATGAGGTACCTGAGTTAACTCAGCAGTGAACACAACTCCTCCTGAAAAAAAAAAAAAACAACAAAAAAACAACAAAACACATTCCCCCACAAAAAAAAGTAAAAAAAAAAGTAAAAAAAAAAGTTTTGTGAGGCAAATTACTGAAAGTGGAACAAGCTGCTTAGAGGCTTTAATTATCTCTTTACCCAGGCTGGGACAATTAACTTTATAGTCCCTGAAGAGCTGAGTGGAAACACCTTTTGTCCTGAGAAGCAAAAGCAGTGGGAAGTGCTGAGCAGCTCCATCTGACCCATGGCTGGGGGGGATCACCAGGAGCTTCTCAGGGCAGAGGAGATGGAGCACAAGGTAGGGCAAAACTTGGTTTTTTTTTTCCTTGCTACCTTAGTCTGGTGATGCTAAAACCTTTGAAAGTGATGTGTGTGAGTCTCTGTGTTTGATTTTGGGCAAAACCTCCTTTCTAGTGCTGTGTTTTATGCTGGTCTGGTCAGCATGAAGTTGTGGTCTTTAGTGTATCTGGTGCTTTGTTTCACACCAGGCTTGTGAGGTTGTTTTCTCAGCACGGTGGAGAACTGCAAGCTCAATGTCCTGCTCTGTTTTGCTATTTTTATTTTCCACGATTAAGCTACTTAAAGCTACTTGGTTCCCTTGTTAATGGTGAGGTGGGTTTTTTTTTTCTCTGTGTCTTCTGAACTTGCAGAAAGAGTTTGTGTAAAGAAGAGAGGCTTGAGGACTTTTGCTAGTTCCTGGAGGAGGGGAAATAAGGTCACCTAATTATCTAAATACCGTTGTGCTCCTGGGAAGTTGGATTTTTTAGTGTTCCCTGAGATGTTAACTGCCAGCATGGGTAGTTAGTAGTTAGTTATAAAACTGTGCCTGAAGTTCTTTGGGGCTTCACCTCTCAAGGAGAGATTGCCTCATACCTGGAGGACAGGGCTATAAATTTGCCCCATGTCCACACTTCTAATCAACTTTGCAGCCTTTGCTAAGAAGGAATAAAAGATTTTTTTGGAGCCAGACACTGATGCTGATCCTCTGTCAGAACGTTCCCTGTGTGTTTGCTCCTCCTCGCAGGTCAGAAGGGCTGGGCTGAACCCAGGGGCAGGGTGGGAGGCTCTGGGCAAGCAGGGCAGGGTGAAGATGTCCTGGTTTCCATGAGTTTCTGTGCCCAGGAAGGTGAGCAGCATCCTGCTGACCTCCGGGCAGCAGTTAGCAGAAGGCAAACTACAGCAATCTTCTGTGGTGATTTGAAACAAAAGGATTATCTCCTTGTAGTGACACACAGTTTCAGAGGGGAAAAACATATGCTCCCAAGACAGAGAAAAACATCCTCCTAGTGAAAATTTCCCCTTCAAATACAAATAGTGCTTCATGCCCACATAATGCAAACACACAACTTTGCTTTTCAAGTCCCCTCGGGGATGCTGGCACCTTGTTCTGTTGCTTCAACTGCAAGAAATTAATTTGAGAGTAGCTTATTATGCACCACAAAGCTTTTTAATACTGATCATAAAGCTGGGAAACAAAGAAAAAAAAGAAAAGAGCCAGGTCTCCAATTTGATTTCAAGCACTTAAGTTGTATATTGTATATTATTTCTGATTTTATCCTCAGCATGGATGATAACACTCCTAATACATGGTGATCAGCACCTCGCCAGCATTTGAAAGCTAGAGCTGCATATATTGGTGGTTTTATTTTATTTATTTTTTTTTTTACACAATAAAATGTGATAGATGGTAGTTGCCAACTACATACAGGTACTGATTTGGGACTTTTTAGTGTCATAAAACCTCCGAAGCAGAGACTCCTGGAATGTGAAACAGTGACACAGAGCCTCTGGAGCACCACAGCCAAAGCTGCCTGATGAAGATGTGTTATTTGTGGTGATGTGGTGCCTGGAATTACAAACACTGCTCACACCAAAAACTCCCTGAACTTGCTGAACTTTCAGGGTTTGGAAGCTGCCTGACAACTCCCCTCTCTTTGGGGGAGAAAATAAAGGGAGGGGAGGAGGAAAAGCTGCTTCAGAGAAGTGAATAGTCTGATTTTTATCTTGTAGTATTTATCTGAAGGTGATCTCCTTGCTGACTAAAAGGCAACTGTTATTTAAATAGGCTGCAGAGTGTTTGCATCTTGTTTTAATCTTTGGGATAGAGAAGTGCTGCAGGATTTTGAGAGCACTGTGCCTGGTGGTGCAAAAGCTGTTGGAAGACACCCGAGACAACTGTCCAAATCAAAAGATTCATCCCAAAAATCACTCCGGGGAATATAGGATTGAACATAAAGTTTCTTGCTTCTCGAACCCCAGACTTCCCAAACTTTTCTACAGGGTGTTAAGTTTCCTTTAAAGCTGTGTCATAATGGAAATAACTGACAACATCAAAACTAAACCTCTTGCAAATCTCTGGATCAAAAAAAAAAAAAAGCAAAGTTCAAGAATTGTTGTGATCTTGTTTTTTTGTTTTGGTTGGGTTTTTTTTTTCCTAATTGTTAAAATGAGCAACAGGGAAAACTTTCTTTTTAGGACTTCCTTCTGTTTTCCTGAAGATTTATGTTTATTACTTTTACCCCTTCAGCTGGTAGAAATTAGACTAGGCTCTCATTACCCACTTCATCTTTTCCTATGCTGTAGAAAGTCATAGGAAAGTGCCAAAATTAGCACTGTCATGCTCTGTGTTGTTGGTTTTACTGCAGCACAGAGCTGTGATACACTCCAATAATATACCTGTGGTGTCTGTTACTAGCACAGTCTCCTGCTCTGTTTGCCTCAGACCTCACATGCATACAAATTCATTATATACATTTTTTTTTTCCTCCCAAGAACGTATACATTCAGAGCATCAGCCGTTTACAGGCACGCAGCAGAAATAAAACACTGATTTTTCTTCATTCTCTACCCCTCATTCTAATGAAAATTACTAAGGAAGGCTTTAAAAAAAAACACCCCAACCCACCACCACAACAACCCCCCTGCAAACGCCGTTTCCCCCAGCATTATTCACATTGCAGCAGACAGCACAATTCTGTACTTACAGATCTTAACAGGGAAATGTCTCAGGATCTTTACAGTTTTCTGCAGAACTGTTTCATGCTCTCAGCAAGCCACAGTGTTCATCGAGGCAGAACGGAGCCGTATGGAAGGTCTATGCAGCTGGGAGATAATGGAACTATTTTCCCAGCTGGGACTACAAGCCTTTTATCCACTGAGCATTGCGTGGCTCTTCCCTGGTATTAAGCGTGAAATACTCTGCTTTCCCCGCTCTCCTCCTGCTAGGACCCACACAATTAGTGCTGGAAGCAGCCAAAACAGCTACTCCAGCTCCTGAATATTCCTATCTGGAAATCTTGAAGGTATTAAAAATTAGCTCTGCGTTGCTCATCCTTCAGGAAAGCTGAGAGAGCCAAAGCGCAGCTGTCATAGCAGTAGCATAAAAAGATTAAATGTGCTCTTGCTATTCTTTTCCTACAAATACAAGCTCCTGGCAGGTAATGGGAAACCTCTCTCCTCCAAAAAAAGCCAAACTGGGTCACTGCTCAGTATTAGGTTTGGAACTGGAAGGGAAAGGATTTTGTGCAGTCCTGGGTCCCACGATCGCCTCCTGAGCTCGGTGAGATTAAGCTCAGAGGATGCGAGTCGATGCTTGGATTACATCCCAGCACTGCCTGTCCTCTTGAAACGTTTAACTACCCCTCCATAATTTACATATTGGAGGGGAAAAATACATAAAGGAAGGAGCTGGGGGGTGTGTGTTGAGACTTGCTCGTCTAAAGTAGCACAGACATAAATCCTGATTACACATAAACTTCAAACCTTCTTGGATTTCCCATTTTTTTTCCCCCCCTCTTGGGACTGCTTCAGAGAAGATCAAATGCAAAGCTCGGAGAAGGGAATGCCTTTCTGTTAGTAAGCAAAAGTTCTTTGCATTCCCAGGGCATGGAAGTGGGAAGGGCAGTTTTCTGAATGTTGCTGCTGAAGAAAAGTGCAATCGTGTCACGGGAGCCACTTCTCAGTGTTTTAACTGAGTCTTGGTGTAAATGGCATTTTAATGGAATCTCAGCTGTTTGGTGTGGGATTAATTGCCTGACTGCCTGAGAGAGGGCAAGGGGAGAGGAAATCAGAGTCATTCAGGTTGGAAAAGCCCCTTGGGATCATCCAGTCCAACCATCAGCCCTGCTCTGCAAAGTTCACCCCTAAACCAAGTCCCTCAAAACAACATCCAAGCAACCCCTAAATACATCCAGGGATGGGGACTCAACCCCCTCCCTGGGCAGCCTGTGCCAGGCTCTGGCCACTCGCCTGCATCTTTGCAAGGGGTTGTTGTGGATCAAGTGCAGGACCCAGCCCTTGGTTTTGTTGAAGCTCCTCCAATAAATGTTGGCCCATTCCAACCTATCCAAGTCAAGATGTGGGAGTCAGGTGGCAAAAAGTGGGACCTGGATGCCTTGAGTAGACTGAAACAATTCAGTTGATGGAAGAGGAGGAGTGTGCACCACCTTGTTTGAATTCTCCCCACCTATAAACTGGGAGGGCATTTGTTCATCTCCTTAATTTCCAGAGAACTTGCACTGGGAGTTTGATGGGATCTCTTCAATGGCTCTTCAATGCCAAGGTGGTTTGGATGAGGTGAGGTGCTCATTGTCATGTGTCTGAGTTTGCCAACCCACAAGGCAAGGAAGAGATTGACTGCTCTTACTTGGGGTGGCTCTTGAGTTGAGACACCCTTGAAGAAAGATGAAGTCACAGCAGCAGGAGAGAAGGTGAAGGTGTTTTTTTCCTCAGAGGAGGGTGGTTCTTTGGACCTTATTTAAGTGATTTGGGTTCTCCTTCCTTGCAGGACTCTTCTTAGGACCTTGGCTTCACCTCAGCTGTCCTGCTCTGCCCTTTCTTTGTAAGATGAGGACACCAAAACTATGGGAACTCATGGGATGTCCATAGAAGTTCCAGGAGCCCTGTGGCAGCCCCATGGGGCCAGTCTGGTGAGCTCTTCCCCTCCCATATCAGAGCTCTCCTTGTCATCCTCCTGATTAACATAAACAATTTCACACTTCCATCATGTGAGTTTCTCAAATGAGCTTTACCAACAATTAATTAAGCCTCGCAGCACCTTCTAAAGTAGACAGGCATTATAATTAGCAGCTCTATTTTTAATTAGGAATGGAATTTGAAATGGAATTTTGGGTATTTCCTCATTAAAATTTTCTTTAAATGTCGGTGCTTTTCCTAAGTTGCATCAAGAGTAACTTCACCAAGAGTTGCTTGCAACAGATTAACCCAAGAAGTTTGTTAAAAACCTTATCTTTTCTATGTCAAAACAAGTGATTTTGTTTATGCATTGGATGTCTAACAAGACTATCTGGGAACAGAACTTCTCAGTTGCTAAGGAAATTAATGCTGTTCAAACTTTCCTGCTTCCAACTGGGAATGGCAACGAAGTGTTTTAGAAATGTCCCTTCTGAAGGTGGATTCTTCCTTTTGAGAACTCGTGAGTTCATTCAGGACTTAACTGTCTGAACGTTGAACTTCTGAGCCTCTGTTCTGTCTTTATTAACACTTCTGAAGTTCTGATTTAGATGTTCTGAACTAGATTATACCCTATTTAAAATTATGCCTATATTTTTAGAAGTGACACAGAAAGCAGTGATAAAATGGAATATTAAAGCAGTCGGCTGCTAAAGGTCAAGATAAAACATTTAAACATTAACAAAATGTGGGTTTGCCCAATTTTCTTTCAATACAAAACTTCGTTGGATGTTGACATTTCTTTGTCAATTGTTTTGCTTTTGAAGAATCTTCATATTCTGGCTTAAAAAGAAAAAAAAAGAAAAAGCTGTCTAAATGTTGTTTGATCAAAAAAAATACCCCTACTTAACNATCTATGTTAAAGTCAGGAAACTATAAAGAAGACATACAGTCACTTATTTTTCTGTAGATCACTGCAATAAAATGTAGAGATTGGTAAATGTGACATAAGTGTGTGTGCTATGAAACTAAGAAACATTTAGTTTTCTCTGTTCTGCACTTTTATATTTTCTAGTTCTGAAACAATTTGAGGTAGCCAACATGTCACCATTTGGCTGTGCTAAATTATTAGTGGAGACTTGAGTCTTGCCTTTGAGGTTTTCCTTTTTGTTATTTGGACAGAGATGGATGTTTCTTTGAGAATGCAAAAATATACTGGCAAGAATGAACATTCTCACTGCAAAGTGAGTTTTGATTGCATGTTGGCAATGATGCAGATGTGAAAGGCACATGTGACACAGAGAAAGATCTGATAAATACATAATCACTTGGAGCACTGTGGCTGTGCCTTGGAGGTCATGCCAATAGATTCACCTCCATTGTTGCACAAGACTTTTCATCAATCACTATATTACACAAACTGCAGTAGTAGTAAGTTCTATTAATACCCACTCATTTATTTATATGGCTTAAACTTTTATTCCCCCAGCTGAGACTCACAGGTACCCCAAAAGTACTATGTAGATGTCATGATAATGCAGGATTCTCTTATTGTGGTAGACCATGCCCTTGCAGGGAGAGACTATCTAGACTTTAAACAGAGTAGTTGTGTTCTGTCAGCTAGGCAGAAAAAAAGCCACAGATCACAGGTAAAAGAAAAACTCCTTATCTTGTTGAAAACTGATCCAAAGAAATAATCTCACAGATGCACACTGAAAACTTTACTGGTGCTTAAAACTTTGAGTTTGCTGGTACAAAGCTAAGGTGGCTGGATGGGATCTGACACCTCATTATCTTAACATAATGTCACATTATTCTAGTGTACAATCTGTTGTTGTTAAGATGTCACTTCAAGATGTGAGTTGATTTTTTTGTTTTGTTTTGTTTTTTTAATAATGCTGCAGTTGCAGATGCTAATGGTAAATTAGCACCACAGGGTCACAAAAACTGCTCATACAGACAAACAAAATGTAAAAGTATATCAAGCAGTCTCCAAATTGGTACAAAATTATCTGATGTTAGCTGGTGTCATAACATTGACAACCTGTTGGACAGCTAAGCAGCTAATGCTGTATAACAGACTGACTATGTGTGTCATCAAGAGGAAGAAGTTGATTTATTCTAATTAGCATTGCAAGAAAAAAACAGAAAGCAGAAGCAGCATCTTTAAAGGCAACTTTAAAGGTGGTCTTTTGGTGCATATTCAATATTGTGCAAACCCTGTCTTAAAATTATTATTATAAAAGTTTTCTACTTATAGTAAGAAATTAGGATTTATAGTTGATTTATAATTATGATTTATGATTCATAATGTCAAACGAGTGTATGTCTGAACTCTTAATCTTTTTAGCTATTAGATGGGGAAGTTTTTCTAATACACAATATTGATTGGTGTTGTCTATTTGATGATTAACTCCTGAAATCAATTTGAAGCTAACTTACTGCAAATTGGTTTGGAAAGTAGATCAAAGAAGGATTTCAGAATTACTTTATTCTTTTTTTTCTGTCATGCCTGTCCAGTAATCTAAATAAAGAGGATTTCAGAGGATGAGGGTGATTAAAAGTGGATCATTTGTAAGATACTACACAATATTCACATCTAATAGACAGAAACAAGTGATTTTGTTTATGCATTGGATGTCTAACAAGACTATCTGGGAACAGAACTTCTCAGTTGCTAAGGAAATTAATGCTGTTCAAACTTTCCTGCTTCCAACTGGGAATGGCAACGAAGTGTTTTAGAAATGTCCCTTCTGAAGGTGGATTCTTCCTTTTGAGAACTCGTGAGTTCATTCAGGACTTAACTGTCTGAACGTTGAACTTCTGAGCCTCTGTTCTGTCTTTATTAACACTTCTGAAGTTCTGATTTAGATGTTCTGAACTAGATTATACCCTATTTAAAATTATGCCTATATTTTTAGAAGTGACACAGAAAGCAGTGATAAAATGGAATATTAAAGCAGTCGGCTGCTAAAGGTCAAGATAAAACATTTAAACATTAACAAAATGTGGGTTTGCCCAATTTTCTTTCAATACAAAACTTCGTTGGATGTTGACATTTCTTTGTCAATTGTTTTGCTTTTGAAGAATCTTCATATTCTGGCTTAAAAAGAAAAAAAAAGAAAAAGCTGTCTAAATGTTGTTTGATCAAAAAAAATACCCCTACTTAACTTATGTAACCTTAATGTGTTTTCATCAGTGAGAAACACATTAAACAAACTTCTTCACCTATTCTCTTGTCCCTGCTGTTTGGGCTCTGATGGTGTCAGAGCCTGGCTGGGTTATAAAACAATCTGGGGTGAAGTTGAGCAACCTCAGCAGTCTAGGATGGGGTTCCAGTCACCTCAAAAGTTGACTCTGGTTTATAAAGTGGCAGAATATTCCCAGCTCAGGTTGAGTCAACTGCACAAAGTCCTTGTGGACCTTTCAGGACACTGTTGTAGGCTAAAAATGGTCTAGAAACTAGACAGCAGATAGAGTATGGAGCATAAGCTGCAAGACAGAAGTGAATTAACAAGTTTGGCCAAATTTATCATAAAAACTCTGCTGAAGAAAGATCTGGAAGATGCTTTCTCCTCTTGTTTCACCTGTAAAACAAAACTGGAGATGCCTTCAAATGATACATGTGGGTTTTTTTGTTGGAGCTGTCCCAGTGCCTTCAAAAGGAGATCGAGCTTTCCAGCTTACTGCTGACTTCTTGTGGCTGCTTCAGTTTTTCTCTCCCTTCCTTTAGACACACTAGAGAAATCCAAGATGTCTTTAGCAACATTTTAAAGTGAGTAAGATCAAGGGCTGATAGGATCTAGACTCTTCCTGCTGTGCTCAAAAGGCAACTTGTCCTTCAGCTTAGTCCCTAGATCACAAAGGCAAAATTTAAGAGCCAAGATGAAACTCCTTTGAACAAAGGAATGTGATCTCATCCCAAGAGGTGCTTTGTTCAGGCAGTGCCACCTACTGCCTCAAAACTCATCTATTAAGCAACTTAAATTGCTGGTTTGGCTGCACAGAGGGTTTTGGTGACTCTCAAACCTTTGATCCCTTTGGTGAATCCATTGGCACTGCTCCAGTAGGACTGTAAGCAAATTTTGAAGGGCTTATCCAGTAAACATTCCAGAGGTAAAACTTTTAGGGCATGAGTTAGTAACTCAAGAGGTTTGAAGCCAAGAAGTAGCTCTACTACAGGTATCCTGTGTGATGTTGGAGAAAGTCCTTACCCAGAGCTACTGCTCACTGCTTTTCTGAAACTTCACAGCATTTCTCTGCACTGCCAGCAGATAATTACTCCCCAAATTATTGGCTTAGTTTCCACTCTGTCCTTTAAGATCTATTCTAAACTAAATTCCAACGTAGCAATTGCAAACTAAATGCTTGATGAACACACCGTTGCAATTTTAATTTCTTTGGGTTTTTAATACAGAGCTAAGCTAGGTAATTTCAGATTCATGCAATTCATTCCTTCACCTTTGTTTTGTAATGGTCCTGAAAGTCTTGACAGTGGAAAACGTGGACAATGGAAAGCTGAGGGGAAAAAATAGTAATAATTCCTTTGCATTATAGTAAAAATTAAATGTACTATGCAGGTAATTGGACTGCAGGGCAAGCTGGGTAGCTGAACAGTGCAGGTGTTGGGGAGTGATCTGATCTTGTATAAAAGAAGCCTTGTAATTGCACAGAAAAAGGGATTATTGTACCCTGACTTCCCCCAAAAGTCTGGTGCTGTGCTGTTTCCCTTAGAAAGAGCTAGCAAAAAAATCCCAAAGAAAATAAAACCACTCCAAGTTTTGGTGACTTATAGGCAAGAAACTACATCTAGGAAGGGTGGTGATACAATCACTGTTTATTTTATTCTTACCATGCAACTGAAGACAGCATTAAATCTGAATAACATATCTTTTCTGTATGTGGTAGCACCAAGTGGTGTGGAAGAAAGTTCACAGTTATGCAGCAGTTAATGCAGAAAAACTCATGTAATCTAATTTAATACAGAACACCTCTCTCTTTTGTAGCCTTTGTAGATTTTTGTCTTACTTTGAGGGAGTGTGGGAAGAAACTAAACCAAAAAGGATTTTTCAGGTTTAACATAATCTGTTTGAGCAGGGTGTACATTTAGCTGCCTTTCTGCTGAGTGTAAAAAAAGACACAATTAAAAATATTGAGCTCTTTGGTCTTTTTTTTTCCACTAGATCCATTGGAGAAGCAGAATTAGGTGACTTTAGGCTTTGTTTATGTGCTATAAAAAAAAATAAATTTGCTTATTACTGACTCATCCAGCAAAGGTGAGCTCTGGAGCTGTGCCTGATGCTCTGAGTACAACTTAAATGGTTGCTGTGCTTTCACCTGACTGGCATTATTCTCTGCTGCTGTTTCACTTCTGCCACGTGGCAATGGATTTAAAAACTTTTTTTGTCCTCTGCAGACACCTGGTTCTGACTGGGGTTGGGAAATGCTCAAATCAATACCTGTAAGCTTATCTATAATGGAACTGGAAGCTCTTTAACCCCAGGACTGAAATGTCAGGCCCAATAGGAGATAACTGGACAAGGAAATTTGAAAAGTATAAGCAGAAATAAGTAGCAAGGCTTTTATTAAAGGTATTTTTGATACAGTAGTGTTATTGACCGTGGTTTCTGTTTTGAAAGCCCAGCCAAGTGCAACCACTGTTGACCAGCCTTTGCTATCAAGACAATTATGGTATCCTTAGTGCTAGGTTTTAATGCCATCAGAACCATCAGAATGGCTTTGTGGCTAACTCCAGCATGATTTTCTATTCATAGCAATTTGAGAGGCTTGCTTACCTTTTTTTTCTTTAGGATTTTGTGTGAAATATGGGGTTTTTGGCTTTGGTCACCTGGTTTTCCTTCAGTGTTTGTGTTGGTTTGGTTTGAAAAAGAAAATTTTTAGGGCTGTATTTGTGGTTATACCTTCCTGGATGTGAAGTATCAGATAAGTGGGTCACTTTTCACATTGATTTTCCTTAAGGGAGAGAAAAGTAGAAGAATGGAGTCTGGGATTTACAACGAACTTTCATTCCCAGGCCTCACAATTCTGCTAAACGGGCAGTGGATCAATGTCCACAGGCTGTGCTGTGTGGAGGAGAAGCCTACAAAGACATCAGTGCTTGTAAGTGCAGGGTACTAGGTGGCAGATAATGGGTGTCAGCTGGAAATAGTCATTCAGTGATGAGAGAGAGAGAAAGAGCTTGGAAAACTAGACTAAAACTGAGTAATTCCCCCAAACCTCTCCATTTACAGGACTTAGCTCCATGCTAAGTTGCTCCATTCAAGGGTGGCTTCATTTCATCTAATACTTTGCAGGCTGTGCAGAGGTCACTTTTTCTTGCAGATGTTGCTGATTCCCTTTGCAAACACATCTTTTTGGGCTCACGTTCTGGTGTGAGCAGAAGACCACCTCCTGGTGGCACTGCCACACTTTGTGACCCAAGTTTCCCATTATTTTCATGAAGTTGCTTCAGCTTCTTCCAACTGTTTTTCAATGCATTTATTTTCCCTTCTGTGTACAAGTTTCTACAAGTCCCCAGTGACTTTGGTTTTGTACAGGACACAGTTTTTTCCAGTTGTCTGGGAAAATAAAATGTCATTCTATGTTATTCAATAGTCTTGTAAAAATCACTTCTGCTATTCCAGGTAGACCTTCTTTGTCATACTTTTTGCATTTTCTATATCACAGGTCATTATTGCAATATCTGTAAGAAATTTAGGTTCTAATATTGAGTGCTGCTTTCCAAATTGCCAAAGCAGGAGGAAGGACAGTATTACAGTTAATACAGAGGGATTGGGAATGAAAATCTATATATGCTGTGTCATAATCACAGCTCTCACAGAGACAGTATTGGAGAAGAAGTGGATTAAAATCATAAAACTTATTCGCTTTTTTTCTATGGCATTTCTGGATCCTTTAAACAGTTTGATCTCCCTTCTCAGCTCTAGAAGAAAATGCTGGGTGTAAGCTTTCAAACACAGTCATTTTCATCTCAGAGAAGAAAAAAACCCTTTCTTTTTAAAAAGATGATGTATATTGTGGTAGGTTCTAAGTATTTATCCAGCCAGTTTCCACCAGGCCTGTGTTTGAGCATCTCTGGCTTGAACACCATTTGATCTCACTGGAAATAAAGCCAGCAGAGTCCATGGTATCACCCTTGCTCTTGTATTAGATCTTCCTTTAGGTAACTGGTGTATAAAATCCACTTATTAAGAATATACATGTGAGAACAGTGGCTGGAATTTTATGGATGTGTTTTTCCTGCAGAAATCATAGTTATTTAGAGCTCTCAAAAGCTGAAAACCTCTGGCTTTTTACAGTACTAAGCTGAGATGACTGAAAACATAACATTTTTTTCCATATTCCCCCTTTGGACTGTGTTTGAAGACGTTAGTATTATTTTAATTTCAAATGGCAAACAGCAAATACTCCTCTTTTCTAGTTGGAGATGAAATTAATGAGAGGAATATGATATTCAGACAGGGCTCGTCTGTATCAAGTCACTCTCTAGATGCATTGTATAGAAATATCCTTGTGTTTTGACACCCTGATTTCTTGTTTTCTGACAGTGCTATAATTTGCTTGAAGAATTGTTTCAGTCATTTCCCAAATATTTCTTCTGCAGGAATAATTGAATTTTGTCAACTTCTCCCAACCTTCATTATGAAGGGAGAGAGATCTCTTGATGTAATCCCATCAGATTCCCCCTCAAAAATCAGCTTAATTAAAACTACCCTCTCTCAAACCAGACCAGTGCTTATGATTATAATGAAGTTGTGCAGGTTTAGGTTGTGTATTGCTCACAATAATCTCTCAGTGCTGTTGCCTCCTAGAACTGTAATAATAGGTACTGTAATCAAGGATCAGTCTGCCTTTCCATTTTAAACCCCTAATATATTTCAGGGGTGTGTGTAAGCCTCCAAGGATAAATCTTGCAAAGGCAACAGCTTAGTGAAAAGCAAATCTCAGCTCAGGAAGGGTTTTATTCACTCAGAGCCTTCCCCAAATTGCAGTGGAAACCAAGAGGATGCTTGCTATGGGTGTCAACCAGCACCCTGTGTGTGTTCTCCTGTTTAAAGATGTTTACAGGCTCAGCAGGGTTGATATAAATTGGCATCAAATGTTTCAAAGAGCAGTGCACAGGGAGAATTTTTTTTTTGCTTTACTGGAGTTGGATACTATTTTTATTTTTTTTTAAATGGTGTTGAACCATCTGATTTTCACGGACTCCTTAAAACAAAGGTATTTAGCCCATTCTCCTAAATATACTCTTATTTAAATGGTTCCCAGCAGTTTAACACCCCATCACTCTTCCCATAACATGGTCATTTGTGTAAATCTTTGCCTGGCTAGTCCTTTCCACTATCCAAATCTTTATGCATCTTTCAAGTGTGCAATGGATTTTATCAGACTATTAAAAATAAATTATGCAGGCTTCGTGCCACACAATCAAATCTCTGCTTGTTAAGCATTTACTGCTAGTGATCAAACCCCCTAAATGTCAGGAAGGTTACAGCCTAGCTGTGTTACCTGCATGAAATGAAAGCTTGTCTCGCCAGCAGCTCTGCATTTCCACGTAGAGAGCTGCTCTGAATAAAACAATTAGCTGGAATATTCACTTAGAGATGCTGCTGCTTCTTCCATGAAACTGCTGTTCCAACTAGATGGGAGGAAATGAGGGGCACTTGGGCCTTTTATGGGATATTGTCTATTCTCCTGCTTGATTTGAGACCCTTCCTTTTGGTTTCAACACTGAAAACCCAAGAGATTCATGTCCTGAAATGGTTCATTAACCAGATTTCCATGGGATTTCCCAAAATTACTTTTTGAGCGAGTCAACCCTGGTCTACTAAGAAAAAAGTTGCAACTTCAACAGGGAATGACCCACTCTAAAACTCAACCATGTTGATTTAATTTACATTAGCACGACTAATCCCTGACAAAATAGCCCAGGTCCTGAGTTTACTCCTCCAAGAACAATTAACCAAGATGGATTTTGACACAGAGATCTATACATTATGTTTAGTTGTACCCATCCCCTTAATGCAGTTTGTTTCAACTTGATTATGGCAATTGTTGCACCATTTTTTTTTTTCCCCCCTCACCTTGGTGCATAAGCTGTATTGAAAGAGCAAATTAACTTCCCAGCAGCTCATTTCAATTTTTGCCTTGTGCTGGGAGAGGGCTGATAACCTAAATCAGCCTGATTACCATTTCAGCTGGTAAACAGCATATATTATCCTCTACATATTGCTGTTAATAGCTCGTGCGTGATCCTCGGGGCTATGTGTATTCTTCTAACAATTAATTTATTATCACTACCCTCGTTGAAGCAGCCAGAGATGTCTGAAGGTACCAGGGAGAGGTAGAACCAAGAGTGGGCACTGTACACTCCACATACCAAAATGCCTCATTAAGAACACATCAGACTCCTGTAATTAAACTCGGGGGAAAATGATCACTCAGGCTAGCACCGGGTAAATTTCCTTACTTAAACTCTTGATCTTTATTTGCACTTTCTGATGGATGTGAAGAATGAAATTAAGAAGAGTAAGAGTAAAATTACCTCGGGAAAGAGAGTGTGGTTATTGTGACCTTTTGGTGGTTGAACAGAGACTCCTACTGTGGTTTCAGGTGTGATATGGGAAGAAATATTGGTAGTCAGAGGCTCAGAAGGAGCAGCAAAGCTTTCCAAAGATGAACCTGTGCAATCTCTGCCAGCAGCTCCTTCATCCAGCTTCTCAAGTTCTGCCTGTTCTCCAGCAACCCTCCTGTAAATCACTGGCAAAGGACACGCCAGATCCCCTTCCACAGACCTGTGTGTGTAAAAGACAAACTATCCATTATTACCCCCCCAGTAATGGATTTACTCCTTTATCTCTAGTAAAAAATGTCTGTAATTTGAATCTGTGGTTGCAACCTCGTTCTGGAAAAGGTCAGTGTTATGGAGGTCGTTACTGTGACAGCAAAGGGAGTCCTGGTGCAGAGTTTTTAGCTAATATTGATGAGTGTGTCCTCTGTTGCCTTGATGAATACAAAGGATTTGCCACAGATTTGCACCAAGCAGTGGGTCCTTTTCCTCCAGTGGAAGCAACGAGTCTCTTAGCTACTCAAACTTCCTCTGACTCCAGTAGAAAATTGCAATCAAAGAGCTGGAAGTGGAATTAAATCTATTCTTCTCCACACCTGCTGAGGACAGAAATGACATCGCTGCTGTTTAGTGTTGGGAGGGGGGGGGTGAAGACAAGTTAAAAAGACTGTCTGCCAGACAGCAGTGTTGGGCTAGAGAACAATTAAGTGGTTTTGAGAACTGCAAACACTGGTGGAGGAGACACCAGGCTGTTTGTTGCTACCTTGGGGTGTGAAGTGCCAGAAGGAGGGAGGAGATGTGTTGTCTGTATTACTGCCAAGTTGGTGGAATGAGATTCATTATCCTCCACTGGCTTCTGAGGAAGGAGTCTGTTGATCCCTCAGACCTGTCTCCAGGTCAGCGATTAGCACCAGGTGGGACCAAAGACACTAAAGCATCCCATTAAAGATGTGAGGCTTTTGTGAGTACAGAGCTGCAGCTGCAGCTAAACAAAGAGGATGGAGTCACATTGTTCATCAAGTGCTTGTCATGAATAGGTGTGATCAGGAAAATAAATAATAAAAAAAAAAAGGCAAAGCCCCCACATGTGTCTGGTGTGAAAAGCCTGTTGTTGGACATCAAATTCCTCTGGCTTGATTTCACAGAATCACAGATTCACAGATATTAGGGGTTGGAAGGGAGCTAGAAGATCATCTAGTCCAACCCCCCTGCCTGAGCAGGATCACCTAGACCAAGTCACCCAGGAACAGATCCAGGCGGGTCTTAAGTGTCTCCAGAGATGGAGATTCCACAACCCCCCTGGGCAGCCTGTTCCAGAGCTCTGGCACCCTCACTGAGAAAAAGTTCTTTCTTGGGTTGACCCTAAACCTCTTGTGCTCCAGCTTGCACCCATTGCCTCTCGTCCTTTCATTGGATGACATTGAGAAACCATTTCCAACCAGCTGCCCCAGGACTTGACAAGGGTGGCTTTTCCCCTTTCGTGAGCTTCAGATCTCAGGTTGTCAGGAGCTGTCTTAGTCCCCAGACTAAAAGAGATCACTCAGGGTAGTTTGCTTTAAGCCCAGCTGTCTGCAGGTTTTGAGGAGTACTCCAGCAGTAGGGACATCAGGAACCGAGTGGTCCTCGCCCTCTTCTGCCACCAGCTCCAGAGTGATGCTGGGTGAGCAGGGATGCTTGTCAGCTGCCATGGCAAACCCCTCAGTGACCAGCTCTGCTGGCCTTGGTGACCACCCCCCCGATGGAGGGCTGCCAGCTGTGCCATTTGCATGCTGGTGACTTCTCCTGAAAGTGAAATGAGGCAGCCAGAGGGTCCCCAGATGCCCAAGGCCTGACCTTACTTATGTCCCTGACAAGTCTGATGAATCGAGAGGTTCCAAGGTCAAAACACTGAATAAAAATCCCAACTCTGTGACTCTCACACACTGCCAAGGTTTTCTAAAGCTTGGATCAGTGCCTTTCGGGATGGTTGATAATGCTGTGGTCTTAGAGAGGTCAAGACTACTTGTGAGATGTTGATTAATAAGCTGATTAGTTGGCTGATTAGATGTGAGGTTTAGATGTGGATTATATTTAAGCATCAGCAGTAGTGAAGAGGAATTTATAGCACATGGCAAGAATCTCAGTCATAGGATCTAATGACATTTTGGCAATAAAACCTTCCTTTCAGGTGCTAGTCCCCACCATTACAACAAAAGTTTAATCAAAGGATTAAAGACTCTTTCTTTTTGGTTTACAATCTTCAATTCTTTTTCCCTCTGGAAACCTTAAAAAGAACTGCAAGAACTATAAATCTTGGGAAAGAAAATTAAGCTCCAGTTTTAATTCCAATAAAATTACTAAGAGTGTTCCACAGGCTTTATACATGAGCATATCAAAACACCTTGTAAGTGTATTTATCTTTATAACACAGCTATAAAAAAGGGTGCTGCTGCAGTCTCAATTTTACAGCAGAAACCTGACCCACAGAGTAGCCAGGAGTTGAGCTCACAGAAAGGCTCTGCCATAACTTCTCTGCCCAGAATTACACATTCCACCACCTCTGGATCCTGAAATCACCTAAAGACAACGGGTAGCTCAGAGTTCAGTGCTAAAATTTCCCTCTGCCTCCAGGTTTGCTTATACCTCTCCAAAATTAAGACTTAATCAGGGTGCAGATTACAGGTGTCCATCTAACCAAGACCCAAACCAAGAGGAAGCAATTTGGAGCAATTAAATCTTCTCTTTATTAATGTTTGGAGAAACTAAGGCACGTTTCTTTCCATACAGACCTTATGTCAGCCACTGGTGCACCAAAGTGCTAGGTGGGCATCTGGAAATCCTGGGCAAAAGTAAAGCAGCCCAAATTCTGCCCAGGTTGTTTTCCTGACAGCTGGATACCCAGTAGCTGCACCATAACTTGGCCAAGCTTGTAAAAGAGATCTGTGGGAGAGGGAAAGTTGAATCTTGTGCAAAATGGTTGGTTCCTCCATCCTTTCCTATCAAACCCCAAGCATGCTTGAAACTCAGGGCAGAGCCACCACCCTGGAGAAGACCACTTAGGGGATGAAAAAGGCCCCCAGTTAGCTCCTTAGAAGGCTTTTCAAAGTGAGAAGGACAAAATGCAACCAGGCAATGAACCATCAGCATTCAACCACCCCCCAGCAGTCTGGGAGAGCTGCAGTCACAACGTGCATTTCTTATGTCTCCTGTGAGCCTACTGATTATTGCCTTCCACATAAAGACTCGAGGGGTACTTAAAATGCTTGATGAATATTGAACAAAACATGAAGGCAAAGTTATAAGAGGTTACCAATAAACAAATTCCTATAGACGTTCAAGAGTTGATTTAGGTACAATCTTGTTTTTACTCTAGCTAAGCATCATTTCCCTCTCAATAAACTTAAATAATATATATGCACATCAAAATGTCTTTTGCAATGTGGAATAACCATCTTGTTAGTGGAAATGGTGCACAGTGCTGATTTTTGAGGACCCTGGTAGAGCAAAATCCATTTCAATTCTTTTACTGCAGATCTAAATTTCCCTTTTTATTGTTGCAGCATCATAGAACTTTGTCACAACTAAGTGCTGTGATACACAACAGGAGATGCTTCTGCACCTGAAATTTTACCTGCCACCTATAATTGGGTGGGTTTCCTACTTTATTTCTGCTGCAGGTCTTTTTCTACATAATTATTCAGGCCTTCAAATACAATTACTTAATTTTTTTTGCAGTAATATTTAATCCCCTCTATATCTTAAAGGAGATGTTTGATCTTTACAAGTATTAGTTTCTTGAGACTACAGCAGTATTTAATTATTTCTGTTTAAAATCAAGTGAACTTCATAAGCAACACTTTTAGTTGTTGTTGTTAACCTCAGTGGATTTACTTTTAATAGCATAAAAGAACCGTGGCTCCTGATCAGCCTCTAAAGTTCTATTTTAATCCTTTTCTGACATGGGTGTCTTCTGGAATCTTTGGTAAACTGGTCAAAACTGCTTCCTCAGTTTCTTCTCTGTAAGAGAGTAAAAAATACTTTATATCCAGANCACCCCCCAGCAGTCTGGGAGAGCTGCAGTCACAACGTGCATTTCTTATGTCTCCTGTGAGCCTACTGATTATTGCCTTCCACATAAAGACTCGAGGGGTACTTAAAATGCTTGATGAATATTGAACAAAACATGAAGGCAAAGTTATAAGAGGTTACCAATAAACAAATTCCTATAGACGTTCAAGAGTTGATTTAGGTACAATCTTGTTTTTACTCTAGCTAAGCATCATTTCCCTCTCAATAAACTTAAATAATATATATGCACATCAAAATGTCTTTTGCAATGTGGAATAACCATCTTGTTAGTGGAAATGGTGCACAGTGCTGATTTTTGAGGACCCTGGTAGAGCAAAATCCATTTCAATTCTTTTACTGCAGATCTAAATTTCCCTTTTTATTGTTGCAGCATCATAGAACTTTGTCACAACTAAGTGCTGTGATACACAACAGGAGATGCTTCTGCACCTGAAATTTTACCTGCCACCTATAATTGGGTGGGTTTCCTACTTTATTTCTGCTGCAGGTCTTTTTCTACATAATTATTCAGGCCTTCAAATACAATTACTTAATTTTTTTTGCAGTAATATTTAATCCCCTCTATATCTTAAAGGAGATGTTTGATCTTTACAAGTATTAGTTTCTTGAGACTACAGCAGTATTTAATTATTTCTGTTTAAAATCAAGTGAACTTCATAAGCAACACTTTTAGTTGTTGTTGTTAACCTCAGTGGATTTACTTTTAATAGCATAAAAGAACCGTGGCTCCTGATCAGCCTCTAAAGTTCTATTTTAATCCTTTTCTGACATGGGTGTCTTCTGGAATCTTTGGTAAACTGGTCAAAACTGCTTCCTCAGTTTCTTCTCTGTAAGAGAGTAAAAAATACTTTATATCCAGATTTAAGTGGTTTTGATACATAGCTTCCTAGATATTTATGATTCTGATTGTCATTCATGTCAATAATAACAAGAAATTTTGAAATGTTGGAAGATTCTACCTGGTTACAGGCAATATATTATGCAGACCAGAGTTTATGCATCACTGTGTGCAATTATAATATATAAATATCCAAATTCAACAAGCAATTTATGCAGGAATTAGGCATGGAAATACACTGCCATCATAACTGAGTGCCCACCCTGGAAAATGAGGAGCTCGTGGAGTCCTTCCAGTGCAATCCCAGCTCTGTTGACACCGTGGGCAGAGTTTCTCCCTGCCTATATTCAGGGTGAAATTGGCTCTCTAAAAAGCCTCCTCACTTACTGATGCTTGTGGAATCACAATGACACCAATCATCTTAAAAACCTTGCCTCCTGCCTTTTAAGAGAAGTAATAAATACCATGGTTAGCAATCACAGGCACTGGTTTAAGTGCCTGTTGGAACAAAGCCAGAGTCACGTGGCTTGGGCTTGATTTGCTATCACCTTTTTCTTTGCAAAATTGTTTGATTCATTTCTATAATATTCCTAGTAATTAGAGCATCAACAGGCACAATACATTCCAAATATCCACTTCTTGAGGACCTCTAAAGTAGCTCCTTTCTCCCTGCTTACTCATTTCTTTTCAATAGGCTTTTCCCCCCCAAAATTACTCAGAGACATCAAAAAATTATTACCATTTTAGTTCAAACAAAAGAAGACAAAACCAAGCTGAAAGCTGATTTTCCTTCTTGTTTCCACCCTTTTCTTCCTTCTTGTTTCCACCCTTCCTTCTTTTTTGTTTCCACCCTTCCTTCTTTTTTGTTTCCACCCTTCCTTCTTTTTTNCCCTTTCCTTCCTTCCCTCTTGTTTCCATCCCTTTCCTTCCTTCCCTCTTGTTTCCATCCCTTTCCTTCCTTCCCTCTTGTTTCCATCCCTTTCCTTCCTTCCCTCTTGTTTCCATCCCTTTCCTTCCTTCCCTCTTGTTTCCATCCCTTTCCTTCCTTCCCTCTTGTTTCCATCCCTTTCCTTCCTTCCCTCTTGTTTCCATCCCTTTCCTTCCTTCCCTCTTGTTTCCATCCCTTTCCTTCCTTCCCTCTTGTTTCCATCCCTTTCCTTCCTTCCCTCTTGTTTCCATCCCTTTCCCTCCTCCTTGCTTCCACCCTTAGTTTTGCTTTAGCTCTTTACATGCACCCTTTGCTGGAGGGAAAAAAAACCTGTGATGTCCAGTTGTCTTTCCATTAAAATGCAACAAATTCCTGTAGCTTTCTAGAGGAGCAAGAGGAAGTTGGGAATATTTGTGGTGTGTTGATCACTCCTGCAGGATATAATTCTTTTTCTTGGGGTTGATAATCTACCATCACCTCCTGATCCAGTGATTTCCACTCCCCAAGGGTTGTGTGGCAAGAAGAGAGTGATGCTTTTTGTCTATGGAATTGCTTTGAAGATTTAGGTCTAGATTTGAATCTCAGGAGGCTGATATATCTTAGAGAATCTCAGAAAGAGAAGGGGAAAAAAATTGCTAATGGGTGTGCAGGCAGCATTGCAGCAGCTTTTTCTACATAACAATGCATCTGAGATGGGATCCAGCAGGTGTGAAATTTAGAGGGAAAACTTCAGAGCAAATTTTACTAATTTCACTGCCATTGGTCATAATCTGCCATTTAATAACCTCAGTAGTTCTTTAAATGTGTCTACTTGGGGATCTAAAAAAACCTTTTCTATCTAAATCCAGGTTTTACACTTGAAAGTACAGGAAACCTTTCTTCCTCCTTAAAAAACTGCAAAATTATCCTTTCCTTAAACACCAAAACACCAACCATAGCATTGTTGGGGTTGGAAGACACCTTTGAGATCATCAAGTCCAACCATTAAATGAATAAAACAGAAACAGGGTATCTGGCTTGAGATAACCTGAGTTTAGATGATGTGACAGCTCTGAAGTCACCAGAAAGATTTGTGAGTCTACATTTGAATTTGTTTCAGGTCAGATTTATTTTTTTTCCCCATAATTCCACTTCTGTGGCCATGCTCCACCTGGAAAGATGTCCCAACAGCATCCTAGTGTCTTCAAGATGAGCAAACCTTTTAGTTGTGCTGGGTGCTGTGACCAAATCCTCCCATTAGATCATATTCCCTATAAAATTTGGAACCTAAGGGGGGAAAAAAAGTAGATTTCATGCCACCCAGATTGTTAACAAGCCCGAAGAAATCTGATTAAAACAGTCTGGGATCTTTGTGCAAATATTAAAGGGTTGTTTGAGTTTGGTTGATTTTTATTTTTTTTTCCCCAATTGTTGCTACTGAAAACAGAGCATGTTTGAAGATCTGAAACTTTTCATTTGAGGGGAAAAAAGTTGCCTTCTTGGTTTTTTTTTTTCCCCTCATGCTGTGTTGACATGTTTTCATCAGCTACATCGTGTTACCTCTTCTACATTAAAGGCTAATCACAGACTTAGAGTCTGCAGTTACCAGCTACAAATAGAAAGATTTCTCCCTGTGAGACCACAGCATTCCTCAAGCAATTTTCCACCTTTATGCAGGGTTTTTGGTTTTGTTTCATCAGGGTTTTGTTGGTTGGGGTGGTTTTTTTTGTTGTTGTTTTGTTTTTCTTACCATCTGCCTTGCAATTAAGATATTTTAAAGCACCCACATCAAAGAAGTGTTCTGGTTCTCTACAAATAGACTCAATACTGCACTGCAGAAGTGACAAAAATAAATCTACCCAGTTCCATAGTTTATCATGATGAAATAAATATTTTTTTTTTCCCTGGTATTTTTTATTGACTGTTACAAAACCAAATCACACAAAAAAAAGGCATATATTTCTAAATGTGGCTAAATAAGACAATTCTTCACCTAGTTAGACAATGAAAATGTAACCAGAAGCATCTATATTCTTTAGAAGTCTTTTTATGTCTACCTAAGTGATATTATAAATTTTTTCTTTTTATTTCTTGTGTTTTTTCAACTTTTAAAATTCCTCGCCTCTATTAAAACCATGATAATGTGCTCCCATATTTAGATTATTATATTACACTTATATTTATTTTTTTTATGGAAAAAGATGTATGTGGTTTTAATGTTATTTTTAGTCTTCAGGTTTTATGGAGTGTGGCGAACACGTAGATTTGAAGAAAGGGATGGAAGATTAAGGTTGAAGAGCAAACTTAAGAGTGCTGAGACAGCTAGTACTTCACATTAATTGTTATTTTAAGTGTTGGAGGGATGAGCTAGGCAAAGGATACAATATTTAAACAAGGTTATACTGAATGTAAAAGCAAAGGGGGAAAAATAAAAGCATGGATTAGAGAAGCTCTTTAAATGGCAGCTCTGGCATTTTTCCCACTTCATGGAAACATAGAATGGGTTGGGTTGAAAGGAACCTTAAAGTTCATTTAGTTCAAACTCCCTGCCATGAGCAGGGACATCTCCCACTAGACCAGGTTGCTCAGAGCCCCATCCAACCTGGTCTTGAACACACCCAGGGATGGAGCATCCACAACTTCCCTGGGCAACCTGTTCCAGAGTCTCAAAATATAATAGGATGAAAAGCCATGGAGGAAAAAGAAATGTAGAAAATCCAGTGTCTCTGAAAAAATATTTTTAAAGGTGGAAACGTGCAAATGTTTTTCATGATGTGACAACAACCAACCTGTATGAAAAGTGACCAGAACTTGCAAGTAATTTGAGGTAACATCACCCAGATGGTCAATTTTTTTGTTACTCAGTGACCTCCCTAAACAGTCTGAAACTAAAATGAGAAAATGATTTTCAGTTGTCTTCCTCACTGACCTCTGCTGTTAACCTAGAAGGTAAATTAACCAGGGTGTGTTTGCTTTATTATTAGAAAGCAGTGGTTTTCCTCTTGGCATATTATGTTTTGTTTCAACAGATAATTATTAAGAAAAAACAAGGAATTTTGCATATTTCAATTCTCTTCTTAGGGTTTAATGAGTAAACCTAATCAGGTTTTTCCATCTCTCTCATCTCATAGGCATGGAGCCCAGCAAGGGATTGTTTTAAACCTCATATCCAATTGTTAGGTGATCCCTAAGGATTTCAAATACATCTGTCTATAAGCCATTCTTAACTGGGATGGAGCTGAGACTGGAGAGGTATCCCCAAAACCACTTTGTGGTCCTGTTCCCTATGGAAATCCCTCTTTAACCTTTGCATTTGCAGAACAGAGTTCAGTCAGTGTATAGATATTCAGCAGGTGGTGCTGGGGGTGATGTCCAGATGGTCCCTCAGCACCTAAACCAGTTGGAATTACCAGTTACCAACTGGGTTTTCTGGATGCCCATGGATATTTGATATATGGGTACCATAGAAAGGTTTATCAACTCTGAAGCAATCAGAATAGAGGATTTGTAATTTATTTCCAGCTTTGCCTAATTATATTTTTCCCCTCTTTCATTCCAGTGATTGAAAGCAACCAAATCTCAATTAATTGTCAAGTTTTGAGAGAATTGGGCTAAACATTTTCAAAGAGGTGTCAGGGGGAAACATCTTGGCTGTGGCAATCACTTTGTTGCTGTGTGGTGGTTGTCTTAGAAACCTCCCTGAGATGAAACTTTTGTGCAAATGAAGGACCTCATTTTTATTTTTTTTACAGAGCTCCATAAAAGGGAAGATCAGAGGTGTTGTCTCATCTAACATCACTTCACAATGAATTTGTTTTCACATGTTACTTTCCCTTGGATTTTTCCTTTGTACTCCTGGCCTGATCCAAAGCTTATTTTCAGTCAGTGGAAAGATTTCTGCTGATTTCAGGGAGACTTGTCTTTGTATTAAGGGAAAGGCATCTAAAAGTCCTTCTTATTATTGCTGGTGGCCATCAGGCTGCCACGACTCTTTTCCTGCCCCAACAGCCTGCCAGGTTGACCCACACTGAATTACAGTCTCCTCCTGAGTTTTTTTCTTCTTCAGATGTCTCTATTTTTGCAGTTTCCACCCCAAAAGTGATGCTTTTGTCTTTCAGCCTCATCATATTTCAATGTTGGGTGGACAGTTGGACTTGATGATCTTGGTGGTCTTCTCCAACCTTAATGATTCTGTGTTTTGTCACTAATTGCATCAGGTAAAAAGCAAAGCAAACCACACCTATCCAATCACTGTCAAGTAACTCTTGGATCAAAGCAAAAAGAAAGATACTGTAGCCTCTATACTAATAAAATGGAATAGTAATATTTTCATTTAAACTCAGTGGGGCTGAAATCTATGGAAGCAAGATTTGCTTCCACTGGTGTCCATAATAAATAAGCTTTTGTGTCTTAGGTGGATCTTCATCTTTAGGAGAACTGTACAAAATGTGAGGTAGTCAGGAATGTATTCAGCAAATATTCCAAGGGAGCTCTGTGGTGTCTTGACATCAATGTCTACTCTGTAACGTCCACTTTAATGAGCAGGTGCTAATGAGCAAGATCTAAAGATAGATCTGTTCTCTCCAGAGAATGGCTGCTTCAGAAAGAAAACCTTTTTAACCTAAACAGAGTGAAAAAGCTTAAACCTTGACCAGATGTGGAACTGCAGCCTGTCTGGGGAATGATAAACTCCACAGCAACCCCAGCTGAACAGATTTATATAATGCAGGAACCAGGAGGTACCCAGGATGCTGAACATCACAATTCTGCTGAAGTTATGAATGAATCCAGTTCTTTGCTTTCTACCAGGCAAACTCAATCAGAACATTGATAATTGATCAGATAGACGTAGATTGTGTTGCTTTGCTTTTCCTTTCTAAGGGTACTTTTGGATCCAGATGAAGGGGGAAAAAACATAAACTGAAAAATGACCAGGGTTTGTTGGCAAAACTTTAACTTAAAATGCTATATTTTGATTATTAGGATATATTATGATGCTTTTGATTTTGTTTTTTGGTGGGTTTCTTCTTATGTCCCCTTTTAGTAAGCTCAATTTTCTGAAGAAATAATAACCTAGCCCTTAGTGAAAATTCATGTTTTCCATCTATGTAGTAAGGTTTCTCAAGAGATTAACCAACTTTGCACACCATACATAAATGAAATGTGTACAAATTATGTTTGCTGAAGCTTTCACTGCTGTCCCAGATCTCATACTAGGAAAAAAACCCCTTAAATTAAATCCCTGTCCTTACACTGAAAAGTCTTAAAGCAGAAATTCCTGAATGTATGAGATCTGCCTGACCAGAGGGTTAATAAATGAAGTGGCACTGTAGAGGCAGAAAGCAAGATTGCAGCTGGTGCTCTGAGTGCAGAGCTGCCTTCCTTCCATGATAATAAACCAAACAAGGTGATTTCAGCACAACTAATTGTCAGAGATAAGAAACAAATGTCAGGAAGGGAGGTGAATCCAGGGTCTGACACGGGGAACATGTTAAACACCTTACCTGTGGTAGCAGCAGAGATGCTCCTTAGCACAAATGAGATCAGAAGAGAGAGATAAAACCTCATTTGCTTAGCAAAGAACCGTGGATGTGGCTTGTATCTAAAATACTCCAAGTCAAAAAAAACCCCACACACTTCAAAACTGGACCTAAAAAGAAATAAATAAGAGGTTCAATAAGTTTTTCCCACGGGGTTTATATGGTTTGGGAAGAAGCCTTTTCCTCAACTCCAAAAATAAAGAGTGACATAAATCAGAAAGCTGTGTAAATAAAGCATTCACCAAATGTATGTTTTCTATCATTAGCCAAACCACTCAGTGTTGCAAGTATTCCTAGGAGCACCATTTTATCCCAGCCTAAGCAACATATTTGTGCTGCACGAGCCTTCAGTAAGTACTTATTAAAGTCAACTCTACAATGTGTTAAGTGGAACCCATTTATAAATATAATCTGAGAGTTAAATGCTATTAGTCATTTGGAAAGTATTGATAGAGCCTCTTATTAGAACGATTAGAGATATTACTTATCCAGCCACTCACTCAGCAATCAAAGCCCTTGGTGGAGCAGAATTGGGGCTGCTTTGCTCAGTAAAACCTTTCCCCTGGCATTGTTTGTCTACATTGGATGGTGGCAATGGTTGCAGCTCCCAATATGTTTAATGTTTAATTAAGTGGTTTAGATATTTTAGGAGATTCAGGAGAAGCTCTGCACTTGCCTACAACCTGTTGCCACGTCTCAAGGGTGTCAAACCTACCTTGTGCAGTAAGGTTTAAATATTACTAAAAGCGAGCAAAGTGAGAACTGAAAATAATTCTAAATTTAGTGATGTTTCTGCCTCTTCCAAAGCCAGCTGCTGTCAGGTCAGGAGGAAGACAGCATTTTCCTAGGCAGAATTATTCTTCAAAGGCAATGAAAAGAAATAGAAGGTTAAAATAAAAGTTACAAGAAAGCCCAGCAGGACCGTGAGGAACAGGGCAGGAGAAAGCAATTCCATACGGACTAGGAAATGAAAAAGGCTTAGTAATAATGAACTGAAGGTGTCTGTGCTTTACAAGAGGAAAGTTTGGGGACCCTTGCTTCAATTTTTACATTTTATTAACCATCTGATATGCTGTAGGCATGTAATTTCAGTCTGGAATTCACTCTCTTTCTCAGCTCTGTCTTACAATACCTGCCAACACCTTGAAATAAGAGCATTGCAGGGTGACAATATCCACTGGTGAGGGGTCG
This sequence comes from Ceyx cyanopectus, assembly GCA_013401355.1. Taxonomy (NCBI): domain Eukaryota; kingdom Metazoa; phylum Chordata; class Aves; order Coraciiformes; family Alcedinidae; genus Ceyx; species Ceyx cyanopectus. The sequence continues at coordinate 106,625 of VYZU01074737.1, read as the reverse complement.
TGTCTGTGGTGAGAAAGCCCCTGCTGTGTTCTGCAGGGCTGGCAGGGAAGAAAGGAGTGAGAGGGGATGAGAAAAGGGAAATGGAGCAGTGCTGAAAGGGGAAAAAAAACCCCAAACATTTTCTCTCAGTGCTCTCCTGATTATTTTCTCCTTTTGAAGAGGTATTATTATTGTTGCTACTATTATCCTGTGTTGTAATAAGTCCAATATCCTGCTATGACCCTCGAGCAACTGAGTGGTGTTCTCCATTCACATGCACCCTCTGTATCCTGAATATAGAGCTTGGAAATAGGAAAAAAAACCCCATGTGTAATACTGGAAGTGTTGTTATCACCTCTCTACAGGCAGAGGCACAGAGATGAGTGCAGAGACAATAGAGGGAAGAGTGAGAGCAGCACAGATCAACTTCAGCTCTCCGGGGCCATAGTCCTGATGTTTTTCCTCTGACAGTTGAAAATGTAGAAAATTTGCTAGTGATGATTTCCAAGAGGATGAAGGATTATTCTTTACCTGGCATGTTATTAAATTCTTCCATAAGCATCACTGCCACAGAGCAGAAGCTAAATATATCCTCAGCCTGACCAGCTGTAGCAGCTCTTATGTTCTTAATATTGCTTAAGACTGACAACATCACAAACAAGAGATTTCTCTCCTGCTTGAACTGTCAACTAATTTTTAACCCTGGCTTTCAAGCAGACCCTATGATGAGACTGTAAGAGGGTTTAATTATTTGAATCCTGCTTGCTTAATTTCTACCTGAGCTGTAATTATGTAGTGCTGTGTTACTGCTGAAGAGCAACTGTCACGCAGGGCACCAGTAGCAACAGCTACAGGTGATACCTTGATTCTTCAGAAGGTGATTTATGGAGCCTTCTGGACAAAGTAGTGTTAGCAGTAAAAAAGAAACTCTCTGGGGGAGAGTAAAGCCAGAGCAGAGAGTGGAGAGTTGAAAGATGCAGTAAAGAAAGATTATTTCACTTAATTATGCTTTTCAGTTCAAGGGCTGGTTCCTTCCACTTACATCATAGTGCAGGGAAAGAGGGGCTCATATGGCACCTGCCATTTCTTTGGGATATGTCTTCAAGAAAACATGCAGATCTGGTTCATCAGAGTACCTGTGAGACTTCTAGGCTTCCTAATTTAATCTCTTTATCCAGATGGCATACGACTACCTAAATGCACAGGAAATTCCTGACAGTGGAAAGCTGTTGAAGTTCAGCAGGCAAAGCTGCAGCAAGATCCTGTGTTTGCAAGCTGAGGCTGGGTGCAGCTGGGGCTGAAAGGAAGCAAATGGTCCTGTAATGGTGTGAGCAAGCACTGCCTGGTGTTCTCTGAAGAATGAGGAACAGATTTGGAGAGAATATGTTCTGGAAGTTGTTCCATCAAAGCTGGTGCCTTTGGGGAAGGGGACCTGTGGTTAGGCTGAGGTGGGAAGTTCTCAGTTGCTGGCACGCCCCAAAAAAAGTGGGCATGGGTTTTGGGGAGCTCTCTGCAGTGCTCCAGAGGGTACAAACTTAACCAAAGCAAGACCTGAGTGTGTAGAAACCCTGCCCTCAAATATGCAACACACTCCATAAAGTGTCTGTAGCCCTTCAGACCTCATTATGGTGAAGGATCTAAGGCACAGTTCTTAGGAGGAGTGGCTGAGGGACCTGGAGTTGGTAGTCTGGAGAGAAAAAGGCTCAGGGGAGACCTTCTGGCTCTTGACAACTCCCTCACAGGAGGTTGGAGCCGGGGGATGAGGCTCTGCTCCCAAGGAATAAGTGATGGGAGAAGAGGAAATGGCCTCAAGTTGCACCAGGGGAGGTTTAGGACATGAGGAAAAATTCTTCCCCATAAATGTGGGGCTGCCCAGGGCAGTGGTGGAGTCCCCATTATAGATCCCTGTGTAGATGTGAGGGACATGGGGCAGTGGTGCCCTGGCAGTGCTGGGTTAAGGGTTGGACTCAATGTTCTTAAAGATATTTTCCAAGCAAAATGATTCTAGGATTCTATAATTATCTGGACACTGGGTCTAGATCTGGCATCAGGTAGGAAAAGGAGTCACCTTTAGGACATTGCCTGGCTGCTTTACTGGTCTCATTGTGAAAACTCTGAATTTAATTTAATAATTAAAATTAACAATTAGTCTGAATGTAATTATACTTTGGAGAAAGTATAAGGCAGCAAAGTTTAGACAGCAAGTTAAATCCTTGTGTTGCCAACTAGAAATATTTTGGAGCATTTTTATCCATTGTCTTGCTGTGACATTTACAACTGCTAGTGTGAGCTGTTTGTGAAAGTTTTGCTAGTTAAAAGCAAACTGAGAGCTTCAGGCTGAATTGTAACTGATTATTCAAAATACTACTATGAGTAGGTGGGAGCAAACTATATGAACACTCAAATGTGGATCGGGTATCTTAATTTCATACTGTAAGCATAGAGGTCTCAGATTTCCATGAACATACATTTATAGAGCTCAATATTGCTGGCTATTCTGTAATTGCATCGTGAGGATTTAGCAGTAATAATTTTCCTATTGCTAATAGCAGGGGAGCAATAAAAAGCAGGCATCTGAGGTGGTCAGATTTGACACGTAACATCTGTCTGGTAAATAAGGGTTGAATTTTATGAGCTGTGCTGTAGTGGGGAGAGAAGGAAGCAGTTTTCATCCTGATTTGATGGGACTGGATCACTCTCTAAGCACTGCCAAAGCTCCTTGCAAAGGTGATCCAAAGAACCAGATTTCCCTGGTTATGGAAAAGTATTCTCAGTATGAGGAGCAGCTGCAACTTTAATGTAACTTTAAGACAGCCACATCAAGATGGATTTGTGCTGTTTCCAACTTGACCTTGAGTGTGTACGGAATCTTCACCACTTATTTTCACTCTCTGAACCACAGTCACCTTTCCAGTGGCCCACAAACTCATAGCCTGGTGGCTCTGAATGGCAAAGGAAAAGCAGCAGAAATTGGGCTGAAGTTACCAAATGTCAAAACCTGGGGAATTTTAACAGAGTTTAGTCAAAAAAAAAAAAAAAAAAAAAAAAAAAAAGGGAAAAAAAAAAAAAAAAGAAAAAAATTTTAAAAAAAATTTAAAAAAAAAAAAAAAAAAAAAAGAAAAAAAAGGGAAAAAAAGATAAAAAGGAAAAAAATTATATATAAATTCTATAAAATAGAATTTACAATTCTGCTAGCTAAAAAGACAGTCCTTGAAATCATTTTAAAATGCCCCTGACAAATATTCCAGGAACTACGAATCTTTCAGAGTTTAAAAATTATTAACTTTTTAGCTTTCTTTAGCTTATATAAGTTCTATTCTGTATAGATCTAAAAGGAAGCAGGGTTTTCTGTAAGAAGACACAAGCCAGTGTTTATGTGTCAATAGCAAAGGCAAGCTAAGTCTAATTAGGAAAGAAATTTGCACCATTTCCATCCATTAATGACAAATCCTTGCTTTTTGCAGCATTGCAAATCTGATGGGGAAAACGAACTGACATAATCCAATTTCCTATCAGGAGCTGTCTTCTAATTGTAGAAAAAACCAACATTCACTAATCTGTTAAGTCACTGATACGATAAAAATTATGCTTAATGTGATAAGACTTCCTTTGGCATTAAAGTCTCCCCTAACACATCAGGGAATTCTAGTTGTTCACTCTCCAGAAGCCTTATGGTTTAAACGACTTTGGGTTAAATAAAACAAGATATGCTTAATGATTTTACAGCCATTTCAGTACAGCAACATTAGAGTTATCAGTCAATCCCCCAGCAAACAGGTAATGTGCTCAGCTAATGAGCCAGAAGGGAGTGAAGCCAGCTCTGGGGTGATGAGCATGGGAAGGTGGCACTCAGGGCTGGAGGCCACCTCTTTCTGACAGCTCTTGACCTTCAGCTCAACTTCCCCAGTCAGCTTGGATGAAGTCCCTTCAAAAGATCAATTGTCCCCTATGGTTTTAACATTGAAAAAGGCAAAACATAATGGATTTGAGCTTTCCTTCAAAGGCAGAAACTTTTTCTAACCAGAAACCAGTGAAACAACATCAAGATCTTACCAGGCAATTTGTAATTTTTCCCCACCTGACAAATAGGATGTATTATGGGGCAGGAGTTTGCTACAGGGATCTCAGCAGCTTTTTGTCTTGTTTAGAGATAGGAATTAATTTGCTTCTGATCCATCATCTTCCATTTGCACCTTTGCTCTTTGACAAGGAGCTGGCACTGTGTGCTCTGGAAAGGAGCAGATGTCTGTAACATGCCAGTTTGGGAGGCTCACCCCTCCATCTTCATTCATCCATCAGCCTCTGTGCCCCTTGGAAAACCTTCTTGTTAAATATGCTTTAAATCTATGCATGTCTTTTATATTAAAGTCTAAAGAGAGAAAATAGTGTCATTATGCTGAATGCTTTTGTTAACCCCTGAATGCTTTTAACCCTATTGATCAGCTACTTGTAGAATCCAGCTACATTTTCTGCATCTTTAACATTCATAACAATTAAATTCATTTGCTAATCAGGCACAGTATGAAAACAATTATTTTTGTGATCTGCTTAGGTCATGTCAGTGTTCAGTGATCCCTCATCTGTACAATCTGAGATGGTGAAACCATTTCTGTCATTCATTATCCAGTAGATTGCCCCCACTTTTTTTTTTTTTGAGTCCAAAAAAGCTTTGCTTTTCCTCATGCCTTCCTGCTTCTTGTCATCAGAGAATCATTTTGGTTGGAAAAGATCTTGAAGATCATCAAATCCAACCATTAACCCAGCACTGCCAAGGCACCACTGCCCCATGGCCCTCAGCACCACAGCTTGGAAACCCCTCCAGGGATCATGGGGACTCCACCCCTGCCCTGGGCAGCCTGGGACAGGCCTAGACAACCTTTGCAGGGAAGAAATTGTTCCTCAGCTCCAACCTAAACATCCCCTGAGGCAACTTGAGAAGTTCTGCATGGCTCAACCATCACTAAGGAGGAAATAATAAGTGGACAGCAAGTCTTTATTCCATGCACCTGCTAGATTAGTTAGCATCTTTTCTGAGAAATTCATGTTATAATGAAAATTTGTATTATGCTTTACCCTATATATCCTTCTCTTACGTGATTTCCATTGGTGGGGGTGATATCTTGTGGGAGAGATGAGGAGGGATGCTCACCTAAGAAAAGAACAATAATAATAATAAACTCAGACAGGCTAAAGGAAAGCTTTCCTTTGAACTCTGACACAGGGATGCCAAAACATCACCCCCAACCCAGCCAGGAGCAGTCAAACCTTGTGACATTTCTGACAGAGCTGGTGCCAGAGCTGCAAGAACTCAGAGGAGCAATGCAAAGGAGAAGGTTTATGCCAACTCCCCGCTGGGAAAGGCAGATGCCACACAGCTGTGCCTGGCACATACTACTTTTTCTAGTTATCTGTCAAACAAAGCTGCTGAGAATTGGGAAGGTTACGTTAGATGCTGAAAATGAGATGGGAGACAGCAGTCACTCTGTCAGACAAATAACTTCTAATTCCTCCACCAGGAAGGAGTCTAAGAATAACTCAACCTGGAGCTTAGAAAGGGAAACGCTGATGAGTTGGAATCAAAGCTTATTTGCATGCAAACAATGCAGACTCTGGAAGTATTAACTTTGTAAGCTGTATCACAGAATGTTAGGGGTTGGAAGGGAGCTAGAAGATCATCTACTCCAACCCCCCTGCCAGAGCAGGGGCACCTAGACCAAGTCACCCAGGAACAGATCCAGGTGGGTTTGGAATGTCTCCAGAGGATACTCCACAACCTCCCTGGGCAGCCCCTGCCAGGCTCTGCCACCCTCACTGGGAACAAGTTTTTCCTTGTGTTTCTCCCAAACCTCTTGTGCTCCAACTGACTCCCATTGCCTCTTGTCCTGTCATTGGATGACACTGAGCAGAGTCTGGCTCCATCCTCTCTACACTCACTTGCTAAAGAGCCCCAGCTCTCTCAGCCTCTCCTCATGCTCTCCTAATGCATCCCAGCCTGCAGGATCAGCCACGGTGCAAAAACACTTCCCAGAGCAGCACAGATACTGCTGCCCCCCCCCCCCCGCCCCGGGCTGGGCACCTCTGAGGCACGTTGTGCCTTCTTTCATATTCATTGCAAACAAGTCTGGTCTCTGCCGTTTGTTTACCCTCATATTCTGCCTTGGAAGGCATTTTTAATTAGGTGCACTCCTAATTAAAAGTTCTTCCCCTGCTTGCACGGGGTTTAATCTGGGCCGCGGCGTTCTGCATTAGCTGGGCAAATATCCTCCCCCGTTCTTTGCAAAGTCAAATCTATTACTTGCAAAATAACCTTGCGTGGTCCTGGTTATCAGTTATACCAATAACACCCTGCTCTCTAATTAGTCCAACTGTTAATTGTTCAAATTCACCCCCACTTTGCTCTGGTTTCATAGCTCTGCATCAACACCATCGATGCACTCGCTTGGCAGATGCTGTCTCGGAGAGAAGCTCCTGCAAGAGATATAAGTGTGTGGTTTGGTATATTTTATTTTTAATTAGTGTATTTTAATTATTAGTTGATTATTAATGTTATTTTTTATTCATCCTTTCAAGTTCAGAATGATTTTGTATTGCAGTTTGCATCCCACAGTAATATGCTGCAAGTTTCCAACTCCTCTAAATTTGCCACCTGAAATCCTCTTTTTTTTTCTGGCTCCAAGAGCCTGGGAAGGAGTAGAAGAAAATTTCCCCCACTTTTCTGCTGGAAACTTGGGATACCAGTGCAAGTCTTTCATGGTTGCAAGGCTTTGTCTGCCATTTCATCTCTTTAAGAATATTCTCAGAAAACAGTCTTTTGTGTTATTTTCTCTATCAAAAAGCAGTATAACCTGTTTTTTAGACCACTTCAAAAATCTCAACGATTATTTCCAAATCTGAAGGTTTGAGGTTTGTTTTTTTCTTTTCAAACTGTTATTTTTTTGCCGTATTAATCCAGTGAAAAGAAACTGAAGAATCAGTAAAGCACTGGGTGTGTTTATCCTTTTTTGCAATAAATTCAACATGATTTTTTAATTGTTAGCATCAGTGTTCACTTTCTAAATGTATTTTCATCATGTTTATAGACATTTAAGGAGGCTTTCAAGTAGGAAGGGCATTTAATTTTGGCTTTGAAAGGAACATTTTGTTCAACCCAGAAAGCAAGCTTAATTATTATTTTTAAGTCTGCCAAAAGCTTAGACAAATTTTCATGTCATGTTGACTGATTTAAAAAACAAAATCAAATAAAAAATAAAATAAACCACAAAATCTTCCCCAAAGCTTGTAACTAGAATTACTCTTTTCAGTTAGAAAGAAGATGCAGTGTCAATGTGCATAGGTGGATGGTTATGGCAGAGGGAGGTTAATTCTCATCCCTTTTTCATCATCATATGGTGTCACAGATTGAGAACAGACCCACCGGGCTGGGCAGAACCTGTTGAGAAAATCAAGTGTCACTGGCTGTGAACATATGCTCAGCATTTGTTCCTGACTAAGTAAACCCTCTGTGAGGAAAGCAGGGGCAGCTTTTGCTGTTGCTTCCCTGGAAAAGGGCAGAATCCAACCCCTGAGCAGCCCCAGGGTGCAGAGGGAAGCACCTCTGGCCACCCTGTGCAAGAAAAACTCAAGGGTCAGGAGCTCCTCCTGTGCACTTACCTGGTGGAAAAGCTAACACAGGATTGAAAGCAAAAAACCAGGAGAAATTGGGTTGCTGCTGCAACCTCTTTAAGCTGGTTTGGAACAATCTGAGAGTTTAGTGATGGCTTTGCACTTTTCCCCACTGGAGTTTTTGCAGATGCTGCTGTTCAACAGCTCTGAAGAGAAAGGTTTCTCTTGCCTTGGGTGTAGCCAGGGAGAGTTCTCAGATCGTTTGCAAAAGAGATCTGATTGGAATTTAGTTTTTAAAGATCAGTCCAGCAGTGAAACCTCAAGGGAGGGAGGTTTCAGCCAGATCTGGAGTGTGGTCACCATCCACTGATTGGAGTCCTCTGCAAAGCCTAAGGGGCCATCCAGACTATTTAGAGCAAATTATTAACTAGTATTTATATATATTTTAAGATTATATTTTTTTCCCATAACAGTGTACATGTCTCTTTTAACTTTGATGTGCTCCAACAAGCAAGAAGGGATGAAAGTTTCAGCTGCAACTTAAAATACCCAGATCCTGAACACTCACCAGAGACTATGCAGGCCATGGGGAGTTCCTCCAATCCAATATAAGACAGGAAAAAAACTGCTTTCCAGACCTTTCCAATAAAATCAGAGGTAGATTAATAATAAAGGCAGAGCCCCTTCCTCACCATCTTCTTCCCTCACCAGTGTTGGAGCTGGGTCATACTGGTGGGTGCCTTTATTTAGGTAGAACCAGTTCTTTGTTGTTCTCTTTCCCAAGGTCACCATGGGAGATGGTTTAGGCAAATCCATGTCAGGATTTGGGCCATTCTGAAGGCTCTGGGATGTGTAGAAATATAGAAAATTTTCAGGAAAAAAGTAAATATGCAGCAGTGCTCTGAAAAAGAATTGAGTATAAAAGTGGCACTTAAGAAACCAAATCACTGCAGCTCACCTGAGCTACAGCCAGGTGAAAAATAGGAGGTTTTCAGATAAAAACTTGGAGAAAAAACGTAGTTGAAAGTGTGTAGAGCTTAGGCAAGAGAAATCCCTGCCTAGAGATCTCAATATGTGTATAAATGATTGCTGGAAATGAAAGAACAGTCTTAATTTCAGATAATTTCTTTCTACCAAATATTTTAGGTATAAATAAATACAAAGATGTGCTAGTTTTATCTAGAAAAATGGCTTTATTATGTAATATTAAAAACTTTTGAACAACAGGTTGGTCACTGGTTGCACATCTTCAACCCAAAGTGCTGCTGGTTTGTGTCTGCAGTCACTAATTGTCCTTTGGGCATTACTGGGGCTCCCTCTCAGGGTCCAATCCAGCCCTGTGGAAGGCAGAGGAATCAGCATTGGCAGTGACAAGTGCTGGGGCAGTTTTAAAACCTCAAGTGATGTTAAGCTGATCTTGAGATATCAAATTAGCCAAAGTAAACATTTTTTTTCTCATTCTTTGTTCAGACTGTCCTTTCCACAATAAAAAATGCATTGTGTTTACATTCCAGAGTTTCTTTTTGCATTAGCTTAGGTAGGAGGGAAATCATATTTGCTGCAACGTCTTGCTAGAGCTTCTAGAAAGTTACCCTTGCAATAAATAAATAAATAAGCAAATGAATAAATGTATATTAATCAGGAAGCCTGATTTTCAGCAGGGACACACTGGCTTCGTAAACAGACGTTGCCTTCAAGCTCCATCAAAATTTAAATCCAGGTTTGTAGCTCATTCTCACTTCATGTCCTAGAAAAAAAAATAAAATAAATGAAGAAACCTCCCTATTTCCCAGGATAATAAGATGCAGGTTCCTTTACCTTGCAAGAACTGTGGTCTAGCTAGAGTTCAGATTGCTAATTCCTTGCCTGCAGCTCCATATAGATTAAAAAAATCTGCTAATCCTTTCACCTTAGGTAGGATTCTTAGGGAAAAATCTCCCTAGATAAAGTCTGTACGTGTTTTCTTGCAGGGACTCTGGTTCTGGCTGCAACTGACCCCAGAGAATGTCTCTTCTCCAACAATTTCAGTTTCATCCCCCCTCTTTCCATGGGTCAGGGTACTTTATACCTCCCTATTTGAGGCTGTAAAGACCTCTGGTGTCATCTTGTCCTATTTCCCACAGGACCAAGGCAAGAGAGAAGAAAGTGCTTTCTCCTTTGTTGTCCTCCAGGATCAAAGGTTTTAATGGCTGTGATTTGGATTGCTGAGCAGAACAGTGATTTATGCACCTAGAAAGCTGAAAATAGGATTACAATTATTTGTAGGTAGTATATAGATTTTTAGGTTTTTTTATGACTGATCCTAATAAGCCCTTTTTAGCATTTGACAGGCACAAGTGTGTGCAGCTTTCCCAAGGAAATCAAATGGGGAAAAGTAATTTGATTACACTCCCTGGGAGGTAGTTGACTAATGGAAGTGTGAAGGACTATATTGTAAATTGGACTAGGTCAGGTACAAGATGTAGGCAGCTAAACAGCAGCTCTTGTTAGGCCCACCTTGTCTGCCTTGGGGAGGGCTGCAGAACTCACTCTGGAGGCTCTTCCTACTCTACAGGAAGAAAAGGAGGCACCTGAAGGTCAGGTATACCCTGCATCTTTTAGGTAGAAATAATCTATGTATCTGCCTGTGGCACAAAGGATCTTCCATCTGAGTGCTGAGCAGGAAAATCCCTAAAACAGGCTCAGCAGGTGCACAGAGAAATCTAAGTTTCAACTCCAAGCACTTTGCTGATTCCTTCAGGGCTGTAACAAGTACCTCTTGAAACAGAGATTTTCTTTAAGCATGAGACCTTCCCCCTGGGCTCCTGCACTGGAGCTGGCTTTGGCCAACAGTTCTTTGTGGCTCTCAGGTCATCACCCCCATCACTAGAAATTAACTTTAAAAAGTATGTGTGTGATGTATGTCTGTTTGTTTTCCCTGCTGCCTTGTACAGAGCAGTGCCCAGAGCTCCTAGGACAGCAACCCTCAGAGCTCAGGTGGCTTTAAGCAGAGTCTATCTACCAAAGCTGGACTCAATAGTGCTAAATGGTCATGATATCCTGGCTGGACAAACATTTCCTTACTGGAATCAGGCTCTGGGGTGGCAAAAAATTGGGTACTTCCCAAGCAGGGAGCTGGGGCTGGAGCAAGGAAGACACCAGAAGCTGTAGGATACTGGTAGTTTTAAGCTAATGGTTGGACATTAAGATCTTAAAGGTCTCTTCCAACCAAACTGAGGCTATGATTTGAGGCTTTTAGCCACGGTGATGGCTGTGACCTGCTGTTGGGCACAGCAATAATCTCTCCACAACTAGCAAACTGCTCAAAGGAGGGAAGCACTGCGAAAGAATTTGTTTTAAAGATGGATCTTTGCTCTTCATAGACACCCACACAGAAGCAAAATGCCAGCAGGGACAAGCTGTATTTCTCTTTTATGTAAGATAGATGCTACTGTGGTCCCTGTTACCTAAGTGTCTCAGCACCTCCTAAATCTGTCATTTATTTCACAGTACCATATTAAATTGATATTACGGGGTAGGGTTGTACCAAGGGGCTGAATAACACAAACAAGTCTGCATGGGGGGTCTGGAGTCCACGGAGCAGGGAATTGGTTCTTCATTTTCTTCATTTCCTGACTGTCTCAAAATATTTTCCTCTGTGTTTTCAGCCTTCTCCCAAGATCCCATCAGCTTCTGCAAGAGCACAAATGCTTCAATTTCTTCCTACTGCTTTCTCTGAAAACTTCACATTTTATCCATTAGCTTTACAATTTGGAGGCCTGCTTGCTCTGGAGGGGCAAGATTATGCACTTCTTCTGCTCTGTACCTCGTGATATGAAACCAAATAATTTTGCTTTGCCCATTGTTACCCAGAAATACTCCCAATGCTTCATTAAAAAAATGAAACCTGGGGAAATGTAGACTCATAAATGCTTTTGTAGCCCCCAGGATGTCAATATACCTCGTGGAATAAATTGATGCAGCCTTTACACCACGCATTAGTGTCCACGAGATGGTATTTTTGGGGACATGGGCTTGAAATGGGCCTTTTTCTCCTGCAAAGGTCATCTTTATGATGCTCTTTCACAAGAAAATAGTGGGGGGGGTTTCTGTGATGGCCCAGGGAGGACCATCAACCTCAGCAAGGCTAAGCCCAAGGCTTTTGAAATCCATCTCCAGCCAGTCTTGGCAATACCCCAGTGTTCATTAGTAAACCAAAAGCATCGTTTCCAAAGGTGGTATAAATAAATATCCAGTATTACCCAAAGCCCTGCTTGTATTCCAGCTGTCACAATGCAGCACTTTGTCAGTCACTTGCAGAACAAAACCTAGGAGTATAATCGTGTGCCAGCTTAGTAAAAGCTGTTTGTGTTTTCTCCAGACAGCCTGGGAGATCAGCCTGGTGGCTGCTGAATCACTCTAATGTGTTTATTCTCCTCTGATGAGAACACATCCCCTTCTCTACAGGCTCAGACGTGTGGAGTAGGGGTGGGAATAAACAGATGTGGTGTGTTGCTCCAACTAAAAGTGCTGAGGAGATGGGGAAATCAATCTTAGAATCCTCATGGTTGGAAAACACCTCTAGGATCAAGTGCAACCTCCGTCCTGACATCTCTCTAGACCTCAGGTGCTACACCTACTCATTTCTTAAACCCCTCCAGGGATGGTGACTTCACCCCCTCCCTGGGCAGCCTGTTCCACTGCCTAATCACTCAGCAAAGCATTTCTTCCTAATATCCAATCTAAACCTTCCCTGACACAACTTGAGGCCATTTGCTCTCGTTTTCTCATTAGTAATTTGGGAGAAGAGACCAACACCAACCTCACTGCAGGAGATGGATGAAGGAATCAGAGCTAAGGGGGCCTGAGCATCCATGCTCTGGCAGTGTGCAGCTTTATCACTGGTTGTTAGACTGGATTTGCCTGGAAAAGATGGTGTGTGATGCTGCTCTGCCAACCCTTAATGGAAATACTTAGGCAAATATTTGAGGGAAAAGAAAACCAACCAACCCCACTTCAATCTGCAGACTCCATGAGCCTGCAAGGAACTTGCCATAAGGCTTCTTCTTCTCCAGGTAATTTTCTTTTCACCCCCCTAGAGGCAGAACTATTAACAAAGCTTGAGATCTTTCTTGGTTTTGTGTCAGTGCTGGAGGAAAGGATCCTACACAATATCCTTATTAAGAGGTAGGCTTTTCTCATGCTGCTATGTGGTGGGTTATTTTGTGTGTTTTGGGTTTTTTTTGTTTTGTTTTTTTTTTTAGGTTTCTGTTTGGTTTTGTAGTTTTTTGTGTGTTTTTTTTTGTTCTTGAGATTTTAGTGTTGTAGATTTTTGTGTGTTTTCTTTTCCTGTTCTTGAGCTTTCTGTTTTGTATTTTTATGCTTGTTTTAGCGGTTTATTCTTGAGGTTTCTGCCTTGTTTTGTAGTGTAGACTTTGTGGAGCATACTTCTGCAGTTCCATGTCTACTTTCCTCTTGTGTCACTGAATTATTAGCCAACCATGGGGTCAGAATGACTTCTTTCTGTAGCAGTGTAGGCCAAATTTGAGTGCTTTATGTGTGTGGAGAAGCACCATGCTCAGCACGAGGCCTCACAAAAGGATCTCCCTGTACCATGTGTTGCTGCTGAAAATTATAGTAGTATAAATGTAGTATATTTTATATATATATATATATATATATATTAGTGTAAATGGATCCACAGCCCAGGCTGCAGAGATTCAGAAGTGATAATATGAATCTGGATGGATCTGAAAAACCCAGATGTGGTGGGATGCAAATGAATCACAGAATGTTAGGGGTTGGAAGGGAGCTAGAAGATAATCTAGTCCAACCCCCCTGCCAGAGCAGATCACCTAGACTAAGTCACCCAGGAACAGATCCAGGTGGGAAACGACCTCAAGCTTTGCTTATTCACAAAAGAATGAATCAAAACCAAAAAGAAAACAAAACCAACCAACCAAAAACCACAGAAATCACCGATGGACTTTTGGAAAACCTCTAATTGTCCTTGGATGGACTGTGGGACTGCATCCCCCTGCACTTCATAAAACCCCTTTTCTGTTTTGAGTGCCTGCTGCAAATCTTTTACAGCTCAGAATGAAATTGTTCCATTCCTGAAACGGAATATTTCAGTTGCCAGCACTGAAATCTGCTGAAACTTTGTGTGTGCTTTGATGGAGGAAGAATCTCTGTACCATCCCTTCCTCTGCACCATTTTTCATAGGGCACAATGTTATATCCTGATTTTTTATGTATTCTGGGGCTTCTTTATGCTCTGTTCTCCCCGTAGCAGGGAGGGAAAATTTACGACCCGCTGTCTGCAGCCTTTTCTCCACAAATAAAAAAGAAATAATGCTGAAGTAAATAACAGATGTCAGATCATGTCACAGTGTTATTTAAGATGAGAAATGCAGCAGGTTTACGAGTGGTACAAGCCAGAGGGAAATTAAGCGTGGCTATTGCAAATCAGGTGTATTTAGTAATAAAACAATGAATGGGCTGATGGGAGTATGGAAATGAAAAGCATGTTTTGTACATTCACCTGAAGCTCCTGAAGAACAGAAATTGCTCATTGACGTAATTTTGGCCTGGGTAGAGTCTTTTTACTACGTTTATGTGCTGGGTTGTTCTTGGCAGGCTGTGAGGGGACCACTGAGCTGCACTCTCATGCTCTCCTCAGCAGGAGAAGGGGAGAAAATAAGATTAAGAAATCACAGGTCAAAATCAAGGCAGTTTAATAAAGAAAAACAAAGGCTATTTGTGAAAGCAAAGGAAAACAAAAGGATTTATTCTCTACTTCCTATCAGCAGGTGATGTCCAGACACTTCTTGAGGCCTCGATATATATATATAGTGGTTTCTCTAATAACAAATGCCTTCTCCTCTGCCTGTCTCTTAGTTTTTGTTGCTGAGCATGATGTCATGGAGTATGGAATATCCCTTTGGTCAGTTTGCAGTCTTTGAGACCCTTATCCAGTCCAAGACCCGCTGGCCATGTTGGTCCAATAGCAACTTGTCCAAATTTCTGTTAGAATAAAGTCCATGAGTCAGTTGTAGATGATAAACGACTCACTGAGATTAATATATTGATCCAGAAAAATAATGATCTGCCCTTACACAACTTACTAACCAAAAAAAAAAAGACAATATTTTAAAAATAACAGTTAGAAATTTATCTTCCAAGCTTCTCCACTCTTGTAATGTGCTACCTTCCCCACACCCCATTCCCTGTCTGTAGTTGTCACTGAACTCAAACTTTAAATGTAACAACACAGAGCTTTTCATAGGAGTGAACCTGATCTGGTCTCTAATCCTGCACTATTTAGAAGCAGTGGCAGATGTATAGACACCCCCAATATTTATCTGTGTAATCTGACCTAAAGAAACCCCTTTCTTGCACTGCAAGCAGAGTGGGTAGCCAATTACATTATGGTTAAGACCATTAAATAGTGGCTTACCACAAAGAAAAGGAATTGGACTGTTTGGAAAGCATTAATGGATTATCCCTAAATTCTCCAGTCTCTGACTTAGTAGCTTCAGTTATGGAAATGCTGAAAGGCTGGTGTGTAAAATATCACTGTCTGCTGCTGGGTTAGAATTAAATAATTAGCAGGGAGCTTGTCCAGCACTTTAAAACAGAAGATGCTTAAAGACCAATTAAAGACAAAAAAAAAAAAAAAAANNNNAAAAAAAAAAAAAAAAAAAAAAAAAAGGCTTAATATGAGGTTATTGGAGCTAGCAGAGGGACTCTACTGAATCCTTTGAACTTTGCATGAAGCTGAAAGAAGGAAAACTCAACGGGAGTTTTCCTGATGGAAAATTATATCACATCTAGTGAAGCCAAAAGAAAGGAAGAACCTGCCTCATGTAACTCAAAAGCACTGAGGATGAGGATGAGCATTCATGTGTTGTCCCTCAGAACGATTGGTTTCCTTTTTGGTTCAAAAGAGGTTCATTTTTCCATGGTGGATAGTTATTGTACTCACAAATAACCACAAGCATGACATTAACTCCAGCATCCCTCCATCCTGCTGAGTTACCATCACTCCCAGAAGGTGCAGTCCTGATGTACAGTGCATGGTTCCAGCAAATCAACATTTCCTTTACTCCTCTCAAAGCACTCCCCTCTGGAGGTGGCCTCTGCATAAGCCATGTCAAAGCCACATGACAATGCCCATTGGAAAAGTAGGGATGAGGATGAGACAGAACCTTCCTGAAGCACGTAACAGCTGAACCTTCCTAGGGGTTATTTGTTCCATCTCCATCATTTGTTGTTTAGTTCAACTTCATCTTGTTCGTGTTTTCTTCCCTCCTCCCCCAAGCAACCACAGCAAATCACTTTTTAAAGCCCCAAAGACAAAGTAATACAAAGTAAGGGCATGTAACATGAATAATAAAACCATATTTTGACTTCATTTCCCTTTTCGCGTGACTTAAGTATTCTAATTATTAATTTATGCCACAGAGGAATTCATGGTGCACCACACATCACAAACTCACCATCTAAATGATTTGGACAGCTCAGGTATGGAAATTGCATACTAAATAGAAAGAAAAACACTTGGAAAAAAAAAATAAATATAGTTAACTAGCATTCTAGCTGTTTTATTCACAAGAAGGTCCTTTTTCTGAATGTGACTGGTAGCTACCTGAGTAGAAGAATCAAGGTTTGATTAGGT
Source organism: Ceyx cyanopectus (assembly GCA_013401355.1). Lineage (NCBI taxonomy): Eukaryota > Metazoa > Chordata > Aves > Coraciiformes > Alcedinidae > Ceyx > Ceyx cyanopectus. The sequence goes on along the minus strand of VYZU01074737.1, from coordinate 90,385 downwards.
TGTAAACCTAAAGTTTTGAGAAAAATTTTGGATGTGGTTTTGAGGGCCATGGTTTAGGGGTGAACTTTGTAGAGTAGGGTTAATGGTTGGACTGGATGATCCCAAGGGGTTTTTCCAACCTGAATGATTCTGTGAAATGTTGGTATGTCAACTACTGCCAACATTCATTTTATCTTTGCTGTTGTTATTAGCAGTATTATTAGCAACATTATTGCTTGGCATTGTTCTCTATTACTTCCCAAGGAGAATTAGGGAATGCTTTTCACCTCAGATTGCTTTTCAGAATGTAAAAATTGTTCTTTTGTTGTGGTCTGCCTGGCTCAACAGACATCCAGTGGGTGTGTGCCTGCCTAAGGAGGAATTTTCAGGGGTGGGTGTCCCAGCTGTCCTCTGCAAGGGGCCACAACACCTGCTGTATGGTGAAGGAAATAGCAGTGAAGTTTTCATGTGGTGCAGAATTACTTCAAGAATCAAGCATTAAAATGTTCTCAAATTCTCTTTGATATCCTTGGAAGGAATTTCGATATATGGAAGGAATTCTCAAACAACAAAAAAAACCCCCTCAAACCTGTCCAGTTGACATTGATTGAGTTTAATGATTTTGGAAGTCTTGCTCTACCTTAAAAATAATTACAGCATTTGATGTATTTCTGCTGTATTTCTTCACCACTCAGCCTAGGTACAGCCATGGAAGGAGCAATTAAACCAAGCTGAGAGGAAGAGCAACGTGGGCTCTGTGTGTGGGATGGTTTCCAGGTGGGATAGCTTTCATAAGTGCCTTAAAAAACATTCTGCCACATGGCTCTTTAGAGACCTCCCCACAGAAGCAGCTCAATTATTCATTCAGAGCAGAAACTGTTTTATTTCATGTCTTGTAGTTCGAATGGTTAGACTGAAATGTGGGACACTCTGCTCTCAACAAGGTTCTGGTATTTGCATTTGTACTTGCACTTGTCCTGCAGAGCAGTAAAAGAGTTGCCAACACCAGCTGGGAGATAGGAATATCATTAGCACATATTTTGTTTTGTATCTTCAAGGTTAGTACAAATCACACAACCTCTGCAGCAGAAAGGGAGGAAAAGGAGCACGGGTCTGGAATTAAACTTATTTTCCATATCAGGCTGGACAAGTTTTAAGTTATGATTGAATCTTTGGCCCAGAGGAGGATCACTGCTCTATTGCACTGCTCACAGTTTGTTCTCATCCTTGCTTGCAAACTGCTCTTTCTGCCCCAAAACATGTGTTTTCTAGTCTCAGACCACCTATCTATCTGCAGTGAGCAGTCAGGAAAGGAGATGCAAATGAGATGCTGCACAGTCCACTCCTGGTTTCCCTCTCCCATCTTTCCCCACCTGGGGTGACACTGAGGACCTGAACCCACGTCCTGGCCAATGTGGGTTCCCCTCCACGTGCTCCCAGGGTTCTAGTTCTTAATTATTTAGTTATTCACCTGAAAGCTGAGGGATTTATAACAAAAGACACCAAAAAAAACCCAGTATTTTTTTCTGGGTGAAGTTTTCCCCCTTCATATGTAAAATGAAGTTGTTTGTGTTCAAATTCATATTGGGCCATGAAGCTTCAAGGCTGGATTGGGGGCTTTATGGTACCACAATCTGGCACTGAATTAGCAGGGAATGATTTTCAAAGATTTTCCTTGAACTAACATTGACTTAATTGTGTAACACATTATATATTACCATATGTACACATTACTGAGGCTCTTGATTATTTTCTAATTTGAATTTCTCCAGTGGTTCTCTAAAGGGCACTAATTCTGTAGCACTGTAAAAATGAAAGTTACTTACCACTATGGTGCTTGCCTGGAACCATTGAACCGAGCAGAATATCTCCCCATCTATCCATAACTTTGAATTTCCCCAAAGTGAAGAATGCTTAGTTAATTGTGGTCAGTGTTTACACAGTAAATGAGCAGGGGTTTTCAAATTGTTCTGCTCTATTTTTAAAATTGGATTAGTCTCTATTTCTTCCTAAAGCGACTACATTTGGTCAAGCTCATTCGTTGGCACTCCAGAGACAACCACACCAGCAAATGAATCATCTCATCAAACACATCAGCTAACTTGCCCAGCCCAGGAGCTGTGGCAGCTCCTGCAGACAAGCCTGACCCTTTCATCTCCAAAGGCTAAACCACGACGTGGTGGTCCCCAGATGGGACAACATCTCAGAGATGTCCTTCTTGGCACAGTGCTCCTGGAGCCAGCAGTGGACAGGAGGTGTAGGTCTGCTGCTGTGCTACTCTCCATCTTATATCCCAAGGAAAAAGAAGTTATTCCAAGTGTGAGAGAGCATAACATCTTCTTGCAGGTTTGAGAGTTGGAGAAACAAGAGGACAGAGACAATCCTACTTGCCAAGACACTCTAGACACCACTAGATGTGGTGCCTGGGGATATGGCTTAGTGGTGGACTTGGTAAATTAATGGTTGGACTCAATCTTAAAGCTCTTTTCTAACCTAGATGATTCTACAAGATTTAAGAAGCTTTGATGATTCTGCTCCATTATTCTAGTTTCTTCTTCAGTGTTTGCTGTCGGGATTAAAAGTGTCAGAAAATCCTAATTATTACCAGAATGCAAGTATCAGGGGAAGAAACTGATCTGATCTTAGTAGGTGGAATCCCACCACGTGGCAGTTGCCTGAAGCTTGGCAGTGGTTCTTGCAGGATCTGTAAATACTATTTTCTTATCTGACCCACCAGAAATGACCTTCCACTGACTGATCTGCTATTGAGGAGATCAGTGGGATGTCAGTGCATATAATTCAGGCTGTGATTTTATTAGAAAAAGAGAGGTCTGCACATAAATTATTGAACGATGGTATCTCATGCACACCTGCAACACAAAATAACAGTGAATTAACACAGGTTCACCCCAGAGATATTTGAACTTCCATTAATTTTTCAAAGAGAGTGGCCTGAGGTTTTAATTTATAATCTAATCCAAACTCAGATGAACTGCAGCTTCATGATTTCATGCCCAGCATGAGAGCCCTGCAGTCAGCATGCCCACCACAAGCTATTTAATGAATATGCTAATAGGCAAGTTAAGGATGGGAGAGGAAGATGGGAAACTTAAGGCTGAAACCTCCCTCAGAACTGAGATGCCCTCTCCACTGCCTGTGCTAACAGCTACATGCAGCCTTCCCACGACTTCCCATTCCAAGTTTGGATCAATCTTCTCATGAAATAAGTCATAATAAAATCAAAGAACTATAAGACAGAGGAGAGCTTTGAGAAAATCCAGATCACAATTCAGATTAAAGAAGGCACGATCAGTCCCTGACCTGGGCATGGTTACACTACATCCTCCTGAATGTGGATGAACTTTGCCTCTGGATAGACTCTCATCTTTACTGGAGATACTGGTAATTGCAAAGTCAGTGAAGGGTCAGATGCTCTATTTTAAACGAAGGTGCAAAGATACATGCAAATGGTGATGTGATTATTTAGCTACCTCAGGTGTCTGACCTGAACTGATCTCAGAAAATGCATAAGAGAAAAACAGCACCTGCATGAAATTCTAGGTGCTGACACCTTTGAGGAAAGAAAACAGGATTCACACAGAACATCTGGATTGCTGTATGCCCCAGATGTTTATTGAATGCCTGGGTATGGACACAAACACACTTGTGTATATATGTATTTTTTTAATATATAGGCTTTTTGTGTGTGTTTTATATCTTTCTTCTTGTCTTATTTTTACAAGATTTTTGATGGACTGTGTATGGAATGTCCTCCTGTAACTGAACTGTACCTAGACAGGGCTCTTTCTCTCAGAAATTCATTAAATCAGGAGTTTTAAAACAGCTCACTTGCTTTTATACAGGTGGTTTTGAATACCAGTTTAAATACTAGGAGCAAAACACGAGTGTTTGGTCCATAATACATTTATAGCCCTCAGAGTCTGAAATGAGTTTATCCAAAGGATTCTGTTGATGTGAGAGAAATTGCCACAATCAATCACCACCAAGCCAAGGATCAAAGGAAGCTCTGGATCAAGGGCTGGATTTCATATCACCTCTCCAGCAAAGGAGAGGGGACACTGCAGGGAGCTGTGAGATACTCTGCAAGGAATCTACAATTAATTTTAGATATTCCCAGCACCCTACACATCTCAAGTCCTTCCAAATGATATGAATACATATGTGTTTGCCTCATTTCTATTCCCCTTTCAGAGAGAAATCTCAGGCTGATCTTTCACTGATCAGGATGGTGGCTTCAGGTTCCTCTTCCTCCTTGTCCCCATGGAAGTTAAATACAGCAGGAAGCACTTTTTTTCCCTCTGTTTTTCCCAGATTACTGTCCTTTCATAGGAAATAAGTTAGAGAAAGCTGGAGAAAAATCCAAATATACAAGTATTTGAGTTCTTAGGCTCTTCACTGAGCAAATACCACTTGTCTCTCTCCTTCCTTTAAATGTGTCAGGTAGTTGCTGTTGCTTAAAAGGTTATTGGAGCCCAACTTCAAGTGTCTGATAAAAGGGAAAAGCTAAAGCTCTGCTTTCTGTTAGTATGGAGATACCTACAGATACCTTGAAGACAAGATATTCTCATGGCAGTAATTCTACCTCCAAGAGCCTGAGCTGGACAACTGCCCCTCTTGGGGCAAAGAGCAAGCCATTGGGTCCATGGAAACCAGAGCTTCTGGTTCATATACTCTACAGAAAGACCTAATCCTGGGGGATTTATGCATCAAAACCAGGACTTCTAGAAACTGGTGTTGTCCAAACTTCCTTATTAGCCTAGTTTGAGGAAATTTAGGCAGCTGACAGCTCAAGCTTTGCTAAACCATTGCACCCTGTGTATGCTTTGCATTGCCATCATTCCCTTGCCAAAAGCTCTTGTTGGACAAAACAAAAATAGAGCTACATCCATAAAGGTTTTGGAGAGAGAACCAGGAGAGAAAAGCACACGGATCCTGTCATTTTTTTGTGAGGAGGACAAGTGCACGAGAGAGGAAAAGTGGGTATTAAATCCCCGTTACCCACCACAAAGGTGGTGCCTATGAGATGAAGCAATCAGCATTATCTCCAGAGCAGCTTCTCTCTGCCTTATCTGGGATGTCAATCTTGTAGGATGCATCCAGACTGCCTGATGCATTATCCAGCCCTCAAATCGATGTGAGGATACACTTCCACTGGCCCAGGGCCAGCAGACTCTGTCCTGCAGCCCTGTGCATCATCACACATGGACAATATCTCAGATGTTATCCCAACACTAGAAGGAGAGAGTTAAATTATATATATATATATATATAATTTATATACATATATATGTAATTATATATACATATATTACATTTTTAGGTGGAATTAGCATATAATGAACTGGTCTGAAAGCAGGAGAACAAGACTGGAAGGCCCTTAAGACTAAGGATGGAATGACCTCAAAGGTTAAAATAATCAGGAACAAGACACAGTAATTAAGAGCAGTGTCTAAAGACAGTAAAATTCTGTCAACCTTTGTAGATAATGTCTTGTTATAGCTTCTTTACATAAATCAGAGACAGATTTGGACAAAGATCAAAATGCAAGGTGTCCCTGACATAACCTGTGGTGGTTTTAATGCCAAAAAACACACCTCTAGGAGGAGAGTCTAAATGCAAATTAGTGTAAAGAATTTGGTAATAGTTAATGAATTAGGTAAATGATGGAGCCTGTGTACATAGATTTATTTGATGTCAAATCATAGAGCAAATCACAGGCATAACCTACTCCAGTCTTTGGCTCTTTTTTCCATCCTTTTCCCCCCNCAGGAGAGAAAAGCACACGGATCCTGTCATTTTTTTGTGAGGAGGACAAGTGCACGAGAGAGGAAAAGTGGGTATTAAATCCCCGTTACCCACCACAAAGGTGGTGCCTATGAGATGAAGCAATCAGCATTATCTCCAGAGCAGCTTCTCTCTGCCTTATCTGGGATGTCAATCTTGTAGGATGCATCCAGACTGCCTGATGCATTATCCAGCCCTCAAATCGATGTGAGGATACACTTCCACTGGCCCAGGGCCAGCAGACTCTGTCCTGCAGCCCTGTGCATCATCACACATGGACAATATCTCAGATGTTATCCCAACACTAGAAGGAGAGAGTTAAATTATATATATATATATATATAATTTATATACATATATATGTAATTATATATACATATATTACATTTTTAGGTGGAATTAGCATATAATGAACTGGTCTGAAAGCAGGAGAACAAGACTGGAAGGCCCTTAAGACTAAGGATGGAATGACCTCAAAGGTTAAAATAATCAGGAACAAGACACAGTAATTAAGAGCAGTGTCTAAAGACAGTAAAATTCTGTCAACCTTTGTAGATAATGTCTTGTTATAGCTTCTTTACATAAATCAGAGACAGATTTGGACAAAGATCAAAATGCAAGGTGTCCCTGACATAACCTGTGGTGGTTTTAATGCCAAAAAACACACCTCTAGGAGGAGAGTCTAAATGCAAATTAGTGTAAAGAATTTGGTAATAGTTAATGAATTAGGTAAATGATGGAGCCTGTGTACATAGATTTATTTGATGTCAAATCATAGAGCAAATCACAGGCATAACCTACTCCAGTCTTTGGCTCTTTTTTCCATCCTTTTCCCCCCCATTTTTATAAAATGCCAGAAGACTCAGTAATTTTTTAGGTACCTGAAACCTTTTCATTCTCCTAAGAAATAGCTCAGCCAACTTTGTCTATTCCAGGGGCCCACACAGAACCATTAAATTCAAAATATTTTAAATCTGTGACCCTAGAGGCAAAAAGGTAGTTGTAAGAGCACCCAAACTTCTTATTTTACCTGATACTTCTTCTGCAGCACCTAGCACCCAGTCTATTCCAGAGAGATGCTCTTAGAATTATTCCAGGCTCAGACCTCAGTTTTCACCACTAGTTATTCCAAAGAATTACTGCAAAGACACAAAGTGAAGAGTCTGGCTTTTTAAGCTAAAATATCTCATTTTTTCCATGTATCAGGCAGCAATTTCAGTGAAGGCCATCAAGTGGACAGAAAGAAAACAAGAGAAAGCAATTATTTACTGAGCTATTATTTTACTCCACTCCCACAGAGGATCTTCCTGGTGAGGGAGAGACACCCCATGGTTGTGCCAATGCAGATATGAAAATGAAGCCATCTCCCAGCAGACAAATATAGCACTAATAAGGATACTGCTGGAATTGTCTGGGAGAGGCCTCAGGAGGCAAAAGACTGGAGGATTAACTGCTGTCTTATTAGGGTTCTCTTTCTTCAAATGGGTGATGAAATTGTGATCATAAGAGGGAATGTTTAGTGCCAATTAATTTCATCTCCCAGGCTGAGTAAGAGCAGTTGAAACCAAGAAAATATATTAACTGTCATCCTCAAAAAAGTTTATCACTGCCTTCTCCCCAGTGTGGGGTAATTAATCAGCTTTGATGGAGACCCAGGGATCCTCTTCCAGGGAGCAGAGGATTTCCAAACAGAAGCACGACTGAGTTGGGGATAAACTGGTAACCTCAGAAAAAACACTTGGCAAATTTCTTGTTCCAGAAGTCACCCATATGCACAAATCCATCAAGGTTAAGCCACAGAATGCAGAATTTCCACTTGTTCAGGAATTTTACCTATTCCTTGAATTCCATATTCTCAGTTTGTGATGTTTTTGATCTATCAAGGCAGTCTGTGAGCCAGGGATCTGGGCTCTGTGCATCCCTCTCTGGATAAGCTGAGCACATCAAGGTGGAGGAGCTGCTCCTGTCCTCCTGCCTCCTGGGAAACTGAAAAAACTTAATCAAAGACTGAAGCATATTCTGAAAGCCTCCCATTTCTTTCATGCAAGTGAGGAGATGCAGAAAAACATGCTGTTGATATGATCCATAGGAGACTGGTGTCACATCCCACCAAGTAAACCTGAATTTTTACACCTCCAGTATGAAAATTTCCAAAAGGATTTGCTTAAAGACCATTGAATCAGTTTCAATGCTGAGCTGGAAACAGTAATTATGTGCAAAAGTGAGTTTGAAATCCAGTAAAGGGCTCTGGGGTGGATTGCAATCAAACTGAGAGAGCAGCAACGTGCTGGGGGCAGACAAGGAATGTCTTGGCTCCAGCCTGGGTGTGTTGACCACAGCTCCCTTCAGCTCTGTGCTTTCAAAATATTGTGTCTAGGTGTCTTTACATGGTCCATTTTACATTAAAAGAAAAAAAAAGGTTGGGGTTTGGGGTTTTTTTTCTTTTTTTTTTCTGGATCAGCAAGAAAAAAAAACAAGTTTGCATCCTGGGGATGTCTGTAATTCTTTCCTCCTTTCCCCCAGCACTTTAGGAACCCTCAGTGGACTTGAAAGATCTAGCAAATATATCCCATTTAAGCTTATTTCATGTCCACAGCCCCCCCATCCTTGCTTTTCATTCTCCATTTAAGCATTTAAAGGCTACTTAAAGATGCAAGCAGAAGCCATGGCTGTGAGCTGGGCCACCAGCCAGTGACTCTCATTGGGCCACCAGCCACTGACCCTCCCTGGGCCCCTGCCCAGCCCTCCACTGGTATCCAAATGTGCAGCAGACTAAGAAATTTAACTATTGCCTGATTATTTTCTGCCTCTCCAAGGCTGTGCTCATAAATTATTCAGCTAGACAAGCGAGATATTGCAGGAAAGAAACCAACAACACCAAAAAGCCCCCAAACTAACCCCAAAAAGTAATGTCCTTTGTGTTTTGCCAGCCCCTGCCCTCTGGTGTTGAGCTACATGGAGAGCACACACAGAGCTGGCCAGGTCAGCCTCTAAAACAACAACAAAAAAAGGGATTTTATGACCAGAGCAGGAGCCATCTCCCAGCTCTGGGCCCATATGTGCCTCCTGCACATTTCCAGTGCAACTCTGGTGCTCTGGAGCAGTTGGATAATCTGAATTTCTGGCTGTGGGAGCAAGCATGCTGGCCAAGGATGCAATTACCATGCTCCCATGATGGGCAGTGGGCTGCCCAGTCCTGCCCAGCAACTGGAAGCTGTCATCCTCACTGGCCTCAGAGCTCTCAGAGATTTGTCGTGTGGATTTTGGCCACACAAAGGTTGTGATCATTCCACTGAGAGGGTCAGGAGCTGTTGCTGGGTGTTTGTTGGCACTGAGGACCTGGTGGGACATCAGGAGCACTGTGGGCAGGGAGGCTAAAAAGAAAAGGTCAGGGAAAATCTGAGGTTCCCAGGGACTTAATGTACCTGTCTCACAACTTGAGCTCTTCATAGGAGAAAAACTGCCCTAGAGTCTTAATTAATATGCCACGAGATCACCACTAAATGAAGCACTTTAGGATATTGTCTGAACTTAATCACATAATATAACAAGCATTTTAAGAGCAGGAATCTCTTGAAAGGGAAATCTGGACTCTTCAAAGGCTGGTTGCAGGCAGCAAGGTCAGTGTTATTCAGCAGTTTGCTGCTGCCAGGAGGATGATGATGCATCACTGAACTTCACTTGGTGTAACATCATTTGAGGGGATGATGCTTTTGGTGCTACCACAAGGGAAGGCCTTTCATCTCACATCCCCTTTGCTATTAAAATTCGTGATTTTGGGGTCCTAGAAATTATTTCTGTGCCCCATAGTTACATTTTTCCATGGCATTAAATATTCTTGACACAGAAGCCTCACCTTAAGACCCAAAAGTTGGTTGTGTGTATCATTCTCCTGTCCTATAGCTGGGATATTGATGTTGTATTTCAGTGTCCTGTCCAGCAATGGGTCCCCGGGATGCTAAATGCTGCACAAACAGAGATAAATTCAGAAGCACATGCTTTGGAGAGATAAAATCCACACTCAGAGCAGGATTTGTACCCTGCAGGTAAGGTGTGTTTTTGCAGGTCTTCTGCCTGGCCGTGGAGAGGTAAAGCAGCATCAGTGGAGCCTTGTGGATTTACTAGATGGCAATCTGACCCCTGGAGAGTTAGGTGGGGACAAACAGCCCAAATTTTGTGTTGTTTACCCATCATTTTGTGCCAGGCTCTGTTTGCAGATGGAAGGACACCCTGACTTCTGCTGGCCATGAGCTGGGGAGTTTGCACAAGAGCCTGTGGGAGGGAGAGGATGGCAGTGATCCCATCACCATCATCCCAGTCACACGGCCAGCACTGGAAGTCTTTGGCTCACTTTGCTCTACTTGACACATGAAATAGATCAAGGGTTTTTTTTTTTTTAATTACCAGAGAAGTTGTGTCCACCAGCTTGACCCTCGTGGTGTCTCCAGCTGGGTTTCTGGCATAGGTTCCAAGAGGGGTTTTTGGCACTTAGCAAAGGCTACATGCAGCCCTACACCCTTTATTATTACTAAGTAAAATAAAAACACAGACTTCAAATAGTTTTACATACTATACTTTACATACTTGTAATATAAATAGTAANAATAAATAGTAAATAAAGTAAAAAAAAATAAATATGAGTTTCAGAAGGGGTCAAAACAAACTATTCAGGTTTCTGAGGGGTGCAACAACATAGAAGAAACATAAAGTGCTAAGTGGAAACTGTTTTTCTCAGCTGTTAAAAGAAAATCTGTGCAGTACACAATGCAAACAAGTGGGAAGAGTTGGAGGTGGCTCCAGCCTGCCTGGTCCTCAGGGGGGTGGCAAGAGATGAATTTCACCACTCCCAGGTGATTTTGTTGGCAATCACCAACAGAGTTTTAATTGTTCTGGTTCAACGCTCTCATTCTGGTGTGGGAAAACAAATAATTCCCAGTTTAAGGAGCACTTGATGCCTTTACACAGACCCTCTCAGCTGCTAACGACCACTTTGTCCTCTAATCCAGCTTCATCTTTAATATTCAGTAACAATAAAATCCTGCTAAACAAAACTTTTACCTTCTCTTCTTTTTCAGGTATTGATTAAAGCCGTGGCAAACATTAATTAACACCATTAGGTATAATAAAAGCTGCTTGATACTCCCACGGTTGAGTGCAAGAACAGGCCCAGAGCTGCTTCTGCCATTTAGGACATTTTTCTTGCACTTTTTTTGGGCTTTATTTATTTCTTTTAAACCATATGTATTAATATGTTATATACCTTAATACTTATTTAATGTACGAAAATATACTATATATGTGTATATATGTGGCATCATCTGCATGTCAACAGCATTCCCGAGGGAAATCACCCACTTGGGAGCCAGGGCACTTTAAGAAATGATGGGTTGGGGTTTTTTTTGGGTTTTTTTTTCACTCTCCTGTTTACCCCCAAGGGATGTTGGGCTGGAAGAGCCGGGGCTATTTATCCTCTTCTCCCCCCCCGGGGTAATTTCTTTGTTTCAATGTTCCAGTTGTTGTTTGTTTGGTTTGGTTTGGGTGTTTTTCTTTCTTTTTTTCTGTCCTTGAAAAAGTAGCAACAGCTGAGTCAAGGCGGTGGATGCTGGAAAACTTTGTTTGAAGAAAAACTACCCAAGAAAGATGAGCGTGGGAATTCAGGAGCAACCGGGCGTGGAAAAAGGTAACACGGAGGGGGTTGGGGGTGGGAAAAGCGTTTCATTCCTTTGAAGTCTGGATTTTTAATTCATTAAAAGCAAGTTTTCAGGCGGCTGCTGCCTTGGTGTCTTCACCATCCCCTGGGACAGAGCAGGGTTGTCCCGACCAGGGATCCCCGCACCTCTGCTGCTTGGAATTCCTCAGCTAATGGGAGTTTTATCCCAAGTGAAATATCTCTAAAGATCAGTTGTTATCCCAAAGGCTGTGTTTTCTTTGTCGGGTTCACTGGATATCACCTTTATTTGGCCGAGGGTTGTGCAAAGAGGGTTTTTGTACCGGGCTGGCAAACTCCAAACACCTATTGTGGGATAAAATCCTAATGGAATGAGAAGCTCAACTTTTCATGATGAAATCAATAATACATCTCCCCACCCCACCTCATCTGCTCACCCCCAGAGGTGAAAAACAACCCTTTCACGAGAAAACACGAGATGAAAATTTATTTAAACGACAGGGTGAGGCTTCCAAATTATCTTGGGAAACTTGGGCTCCGCTCCTGCAGATCCCATTTCATTTCTTTTCTTTGTGCACAAGTGTTGTCGTGCAGCTGGGCTGTAAATTGTTGTGTTGCTTTCTGCTTGTTGAGCACAGGCTTCGTTCCACCTGAGACGCGGGTGTTGTTTAAGTAGCTGATTAAATGCCAGCCTCTCAGGATGGAAGGTGCTTCACCTTACCCCGTGTGAAAGGCACCGTAAATCTGGGTCTCCCTCAGTGCAAGTGCAACAGTTTGGGGCGATTAAGGTGTTTAATGGGGAAAGAGGAGAGTAGATAGCACCGTGTCGATCTTTGTGGTTTGATTTATTTATTTACTTGCAGTGTTTTCTTTCAGCTTGTTGAGTTTTGCAACGTGGTGATTCGCAGGGAGAGGGTTGGATGCGGGGCTTGTGTGATTTCAAAGTTTTAGGTGGACTAAAGTTGTCGGTGTTGCCACTAAAAGCTCATCCCCAAGTACCATCCTGTCATCAGCACGTTGCTTGAGGCAACTGAAGTCCTCTAATCCATCAGCTAGGAAAGAATGAAGGTAATGGAGTATTTTGGGATTATCATTAGGTTTCAGAGTGAACAGCTTTGCAAGGTTCAGTGGAATAGGTCCCTTGCTGGTCGTGCAGAAGGGCTGTGCTGTGGGGAGAAAGGTAGAGCTTTCCTAAAAGCCCAAAACCTGCTGTGTGGCTCCTTGGAGGGCACATGTCCATGGGCTGACCAAATACAGGCTGGGTGGAACTACTGCTGTGAGCAGCACTCACCCACTGGGTTTATTTTTAGCTGTCTCTTTAGGTGCTTGGTGAATAAATCCTGCTTAAAAATATTTTAGCAAATGAAAACGTCATCATTCTGTAAGCCTGTTATCCTGCTCTGTCACTTCTCAGATTAATTATTACATAACCAAGGGGGGTGGGCTGGGTGGGAAAGGTTTGTTTGCTGCCTCAGGTGACCTCAGCTCCTCAGGGTGAGTCAAACCTTGAGGAGTTTAGAAGGGCAGTGACTCGGGTTATTAATCTAAATACCCCCCCTTCGAATTTTTAATCGAGGGAAAAAGGAAATCTGCACCTTCTTCCTAACTCTAATGCCACTGTGGCATTTCTAAATCATGATACCGTTGCCAAAGCCTGGGGAAAAAAAAGGAAAGTTTTGGGGCAATCCACCACTCCCATTTTTAACTTGCAGCTTTGGAAAGTAATTAAGTGTTTAGAGTGGAATTAATTGAGATAATACAGATTTGAATATACCCAGAACTACAGACATCTGTCTAATTCTCTCATAACATGAGAGAATGTTGCAGGATTTTAATCAGTATTTAATCTCTTTATTTAGCAAGGTAACCAAGGAAGAACTAATTCCAGCAGCCCTGTGCTAGAGGAGGTGGCTGAATCTGAACCCCAAGGGTGTCCCCTGCAGTCACTCCTTTGTTGATTGCAAAGGGATGCATGCAAGTTAAGAAAGAACAGGATGTTTATTTGAAATGCATAGTGGAAAAAAAAAATGTGGCTTTCATCACTTCCAATTAAAAAAATAAAAAAATGAGAATTCAACCAGGCATCAGATGATGCACTATTTTAAGGGTTTCTCCTCTGAAACACAGATGCTGCAGCACTAGAAAGAGACCAAAAGGACAATCTTTGCCTTCAAAGATGTTGAATAAGGGATGTTCTATAGTTCTACTGGTGCTTTTCCTTTATAATAATCAGAAATAATTCTAATTGCCTCATGCTCACACTCCCTTCCACCCGAGCTGCTGTAAAATACAGTTGCATCTATGAGTGGGGCACTAAAATTTAACCTTTCAATCTTGTTTCTCCAGCTGAGCTGCCAATGTTTGCAGACCCAAAAGAGGAGGCAAGAAGGGTGCAACACCAACACCCACCCATACACTAGTGGGTAGAGGTGGCCTCACTGGGTGTTTTAATTTACAATACCCTCCTTAGCCAAGCTGGAGCTGCCTGTGGCATATTGCAAACGAGTGTGAGCAATTTTCTTCTGCTTTATTATGTCTGTGTGTTCCTGGGTGTAGCAGGAGGAAGGCTGAGAGCCAGCACATCCACTTTCATTAGCCCAAAGTGTCATCCTCAGGTCCTGAACTCTGCCACTGCTGAAAATCAGCTCCTTATTTAGCCATACAGGGGTGGGAACTGGATTCATTTCTAATTAGACTCTCCAGAGCCTTGTTTCTCAGGGTGTGCTTGATATTAAAATAATGCAGGAAGGCTGTAGTGTTGTCACATCATAGAAAAAAAAATTATTCCTTGGTATCTCCACTAATAAAAATCACTGAGTGCAATTCTCTGCTTTGCACACAACTGATAAAATCAGTCACTGAAACATAATTTGAGATTTTTTCATGGAAAATACGAATTTATTAAAGGAGGGGGAACAAAACTTTCCACCAACAAACCTTTTCTTCAGAAACTTTTCTGGGATCTTGAAATGATGTTCAGAAATACATCCTTTTTTTTTTTTTTTTTTTTTTTTTTGGCAGTAAAATGAATAACCTGATGATTACAACATCCAGTTTAGATCTTGGCAGCTGTGTTCAAGTAGTTCTCCTACCTTTCTTTGTCATGTTCCCTAAGATCCTGGAAAAGCTCTGGTGATGGGCTGCTTGATTTATGAAAATGAAGCAGCTTGGCATGTTGGAAGGTCTGTCTAATATTCAATTTATGTCTTCTTGAGGGGGTCAGATGAACTTGAGCAACAAGGAAGAGGCAATAAACTGATGTGAAAATCTTGGGGTCAGTTTCTCTAATGACTACATGGGGTAGTTATTATTTTTTTCACATCAAATGATGTCAGGTTGTTTCATTGGGAGACAGCTGAGAAGTGCAAAGTTGGAAAGAGTAAGAATTCCACAAAGTAGGAACTGCCCCTTAGTGATGTATTCCTTTTTTTTTTACCAAAATAAAATTGCTCCCACTAATGCTCAGAAAAAAAAAAATAGTATTTTCAAACAAGCCTCTTTGAAGTAGAAAACATTATTATGAGTAGCTCAGGTGAGCTGTTTCTGCTGCTACTTTGGTAGAGGGGAAAATCTGCTTTAAAAAGATTGCATTTTCAAAACGAAGTTTGCATTTCTGTACTTAATGCCATTATTTTATATTCTGGAGAAAATCCATAGTAAGAATAAAGCAGCACAGACAGCAGGAGGTCCAGCCAGGAGAAGATAATGGAAGTTTTAACTGAAAGAAAACTTCCAGCCTGTGATTCAGGAAATAAGAATGAACAGGATGAGTTATTTTACCTCATGCAATTTTGGAGAAGTGAATGTTTTGATAGATTTTAAATAATAAAAATCTATCCTTCAAGTGAACAGAATAATTCCCTTACTCTAGATTGGCTGCTCAGAAATGTTCTTCAGGGGAGCAAAAGAAGTCTTTAACAAACCAGAGAAAGAAAAATATTTCCCTGCAGTCCCAGCCTTAACTAAAATAGCTGTGACAATGAGATTTGCTTTTCTTTCTCAGGCTCCAATAGTAGAGC
The DNA here is from genome assembly GCA_013401355.1 of Ceyx cyanopectus. Classification (NCBI taxonomy): domain Eukaryota; kingdom Metazoa; phylum Chordata; class Aves; order Coraciiformes; family Alcedinidae; genus Ceyx; species Ceyx cyanopectus. The sequence continues at coordinate 74,914 of VYZU01074737.1, read as the reverse complement.
ACTGACAGGCCTGGTAGCTGATAGAATTCCAGGAGAACAGGTGCTGGGGGAGCTTTGGGTTTAGTTTTGGTGCAAATCATCAGATCAGCACTTGGCTGTTATCAGCTCATTGTTGTAACTTCTCAGGAATCATCACTTATTAACCTGATAATAATTACACAGAATTTCTCATTGCTAGCACTAACAGTTCAGAGTGAAAAGGAAGGAGATGGACTAAGAAATAACTGGTTTCCTTTAAAAAAAAACAAAACAAAATAAACCTCAATTCTCAGAAATGCCTTTGGTGGCTGAGCCTGGGAAATGCTGATCTCTGACATAACCTGGGAAAATGACATCAGCATGGATCACTGAGCAGGTATTTTCCACAGCTCTTGTTTCTCTGTTTGGAACACTTCTGCTGGAGAAGGTGCCACTTCTCCTACCTACACAAGATTTATGGTTGCAGAACTGCTAGAGAAATTTCCAGGGTGGAAAAGATGGCATTGATATGGTTATTTTTTGAGTTTCCTCATCTCCTAATACCGGAGAATATTCTTATTTACGATATCTTCAAAAGCTGCAAGAACAGGGTGGAATTTTAGCCTAAGTCTAAGCAATTGCACAATTCTTAGTGACTTCAATGGTGCTGATATTTCATCCCTGAAGCATTAGGCTTGCTATTTATCTCTGGGTTTTTGTGAGCCTTCCAAAGAGCTCCAGCCAATGGCACGTCCAAGTGTTATCTACAACTGCAAACCACAGCCCAACGTCCCTCTGAAACCACTTCTGCCTTTCAAAGTGAAGCACTTGGTGAGGTGCTTTGCTCCAAGGTGTTTCATTTCTAATCCTGCACATCGTGGGCTCACACTCCATCAGCAGAACCCCCCAAAATGCAATTACTGTTGGAGCTGCATGTGGCAGCAAATAGAAGGGTTGCCACTATACAGTATTTTAGCCATGGAGGCTGCAGTGGACAGCTAGAAAAGGGGGAAAACAATCACCTTGACTTTACTACAGCAATTTGTTTGATTTTTCTATTTCTTTAGTTCCCTGCTGGCTTTTGCTCAGTTGTTAACTCAGACAAATATCTCTTCAGATGTTGCAGCTGATGGGAGCAGAGTAGCTAAAAGTAAAGCTCAAGTCAGCACTTCAGTTTTGTTCTGCAAGGAGTAATGGGGATCAACTGGAGCAAGGAAGGTTCCAGCTCAACATGAGGAGAAATTTCTTCCCTGTGAGGGTGCCAGAGCCTGGCCCAGGCTGCCCAGAGAGGCTGTTGGGTCTCCTCTGGAGACTTTCCAGCCCCTCCTGGATCTGTTGCTGTGTGTCCTGCCCTGGGTGACCCTGCTCTGGCAGGGGGTTGGACTCCATGATCTCCAGAGCTCCCTTCCAACCCCCACAATTCTGATTCTAAGAAGGGAATTAACATGAAATCAAGTTTTACAACAAATATCATGCTGGAAATTAATATTTTTATTTATCATTTAACAGACATGCCCCTCCATGTGGTTCCTCTGCAGGCTGATGTTCTGTTGACTCTATCAAATCTAAGGAGTATCTTTCTGTCACTGGTGTTGCATCATCCAAATCCTTTTTATCCTGTACTTCTCATACACATTTGAGTGTCCTCCCAGCATCTCACCATGACAGGTCCAGCACCTGCCTTTTGTGCTTGGAGGGCATGACATGGATTCCTCCTAAATTTAGATTTCTTCTCCAGCTGCTCTGTGAAGCTGCAGCCAGTGGTCCTTCAAGAGGGACTGTACAGGGACAAAGGAGGACAAGGATTTGCTCATTTTTAGGTGGTTTAACTCCTTGTTAGGTGGTTTAACTCCTTGTTAGATGGTTTTACTCATTGTTAGAAGTTTCTGAACCCCTCAGGGAGCTTTAGATAATTCAAAGGTACAGGAGCTTTACAGTCTCTGGTTGGATCAGTTAAAAAAATCACTTCACTTGGATCCTTGATCCTGAGCTGTACAAATTTCCTCTCGATTTATCCTTAGATAGACCATCAGATAAATCTTTTTTGGTAACACACTAATATTCTCTCCTTGAATTCAAAGCCTGACTTGATAACTCTAGTTAGCCTGTTAGTCTACAAGGGACAACCCCAGCATCAAGTGCTGTCTAAAGGGCTGCAAACTGTCATGCTCACCATGGTAAAAGTGTTTCTTGTCTAACTGCAATTTGAATAATGCAGAATTTGATTTCAAAGATGTTAGTGGGGTTGTTTTTTTTATAGTTCCAATAAATGAAAACCAACAGAAGATACTAATTAGAAAAGTCCTTGTAACACTTCCCTATAAGAAACGACACTGAATCCGAAAGCTTGCTAATATTTAAATATATTTCATGACAGAACACTGGCAGCATTTAAAAGGTCTTAGGTGCTTTGAATTCCTGATTGGTTTGACAGCTTGACAGTGATTTGTAAACCAAAGGTGTTGGCACAGCTTGCTCTGCTGTCGGAGCAGGTATCAAAGTTCAGGCTCCAGACCAGTCACCACTTGAACACAGAGATGAAAAATTGCTTGCTGATAAATGTTTTCACTGTGGAAGAAACAAGCTGCTGCTCCTGAAAAGAGTAAAGCCTGATCTAAAAATGATTTCAAACTGATGGAAAGACCTTCATTGATTTCCATGGCCTTTGAATCAAGCATTCCTGTTCACATAGATCCCATTTGATGGCATACTGGGTGTGTTTGGGGTTTATCAGAGGGTAGACTCAAGCTAAAGCCTCTCCCCAGTTGACATCAAAATGAGAGATTTCACTACCATCAAAGTGGGAAAACAAATTAGATGAAGCAGGTCCATACAGTGATTTATAATCTGGAATCATATACATTGGGCTGATGATCAAATTTGAGTATCTTTATTTCTTCCATTAATTCAGATTTTCTATTCATGCTAAAATCTGAAAGCAACCTATTTTGGTCCTACTTGGATATCTCTGTAATACAGCTACCAAACAGTTCTAGCTGTAACAGGACAATTTCAGATTTCATGTTGATAATTCCAAGTCAAAATTTTATCGTCAAAGATGGTCTGTCTCATCATCTTCTTTTGGGATCTCGACAAACCCAGAAATAATTAAATGGGGCGACCAAGCATGAAACACCACACCTGCAAAGTCTGTTAGCCATGAAAATTTACAGTTGTTTCCATTGCAGTGCTGTATTTTACACATTAATCTGAACCCAGATTACATTATTAAAAGATAAATTCTTCATGGCTTACAAACTTTGCAGGTGGGGTGTTAAATGCTCAATTGCACCGGTTAATTATTCCAGTTTTGGAGACTGAACATGTGGGCAGTAAAAGCCCTGCCCAGGCAAAAAAAAAAAAAAAAGACATTCCAAGGTGCAAACATTTGAAATGAAAATGGTGGCTATTTTTTGTAGTGCTCTATTTTTAGCTGAACTCTGGAAATACTGGAAAGGCAATCGATATGCTGCAGGATGTCAACAAAAATCCTTTTTAAGGGGAAGAGTGGTGAAGCACTGGAATTAATAGATGTTAAGAGCCACTACATAGCTTAAGCTATCTGCTTGTCTCCTGCCTTGAGAGGTGGTAGAACTGCTCTCAGCAGCTTCAGACACCCTCTTCCTCGCTGTGTTTTTCCCTCTGAAGGGTTTTCACAGCTTCTCCCTTCTTGGGGGTTATCCTTGCCCTGAGAGCTCCCCAGCAATGAATGCTGACCTGGGAAGAGCTCATGGAAGGTGCTCCCCCAGCTAGAAGTACCTCTGTGCTAACAGCTCTCAGAGAGATGAGTACAGTCCTCAGATTGTCTCATGACCCACAGAATAGCCCAGGGAAAACATGGGAAAATGGGTCAAAATCACCTGGAGGTCTTTCCCAGCATCATTTGTGACACTGCATCAGAGAGCACAGGGGCAGGGGATGTACCTTGTAGTGTGAGGACAGTCAAATGCTGACTTCTGTATTTGCTGTGAATGCCCAAGTCTCAGTAACTACCCATAGGATGTGTTTTTCTTTTTTTTTTCCCCTCTATTTTTTAAGATAAAATGCAAGTATAAATGACTTTATTTGGGCAGCCTGGGAAGCTGATAAAAAGCTGAGAGATTCATACCATTAGCTGCAACATTTCAAATAATCATAGAATATTAGGGGCTGGAAGGGACCTCTGGAGATCCAGTCCAACCCCCCTGCCAGAGCAGGGTCACCTAGACCAAGTCACCCAGGAACAGATCCAGGTGGGTTTGGAATGTCTCCAGAGAGGGAGACTCCACAACCCCCCTGGGGCAGCTTCTTCCAGTGTCTGTCACCCTCAGAGGGAAAAAATGTCCCTCTGAATGGAAATAATGTCATTCATGTCCAATTTGATGCCATCTACCCATGAAATATATCCCTGACCCAAGTGAAAGCAGAACCAGTATCCTAAATCCCAGCCCCAATCCCTACCCCTAATATATTCATCCTCTAGGAACAGCTCTTTCTCCCTCCCCACCAAAAAAGTCTCCCTTGCAGCCTGGGAAAATCACTGAATTTATGGCAGGGAAAATGGAGAAGGTCGTTTGGAATCTGCTGTATGTAAAATGCTTTCTGTTTTGCATGCTCATTTCTGCTGCCTGACACATTACTTAGTTTTTACATTAGGCTAATGCAGACCAATATTAATGAGGAAACCAAGGTGTAATGTTCTTGCAAGAATGCTGACAGAAGTGAGCCCAAGTTTTAACCAGGGATTGCTTGCTTTAGCATTATCTCTATTGCCGTTAAACATGCTCTACATTTTCTGGGCAAATATCATTTGGAATTAATTGAATGGAAAGGAGGATGTTCAGAAAATGCATCTTTAGGGTTATTGAAGTATGACTTTTTAATCAAACTGAGTGATTGTAAACATAAATTAGTTCTTGTTCTTCCTGCTGACTTGAAAATGAAGAAGTGTGTACACTTTTAGGTTAAAATCTTTTTCTCATGAGTTTGCAGTTTCAAACCTTGTAGCTGCTTTGCTGCTCTGGTAGGACTATTATGTAATTATTATTACTTGAATGTTACTTGAAGCACAGGCTCTTTGCTGTTTTTTGTTTTTAAGGGTTTGGGGTTTTTTTTCCTTATTCTTCTCCACATTCCCAATATGTTCTCTTCTGGCCAAATTCTGCTTTTTTATCTCCTTCCTCTGGATATTTCCAGATATCCTTAACCACAGGTTTCTGATGCAGTTTCTTCCCAAGGAGTGACCTTAGTCTTTAAGACAACAGTGAGCAAAAATGCCAAATTTTTATAGTATCTGAATAAAGCTTTAGAGTTTTGTAGGTCATGAGGAACACCATGTGGATGCTCTCTGAGCATCCAGTAGTCTAATTAGGTATAAAGCTAAATGATCTAATTTCATATCCACTGGATAGTCTGATTAGAGTTTGGTATGAAGCTTAATAGGAGCAGGGAGAAATCTGAGGAGAAATGCCTGTACCTGTAGGGAAAGAAAAAACCAGCATCCCTGACATATTCACAGATTTTATACTGAAGTGCTTCTCCTTTTATTTGCATAGTCTTAGTTACATAAAGGGAAATAAAAAGATCTTAAATATATCATTGTTATGTGCATAGAATGTTACAAAACCCCCTTAAAGGTGTTTAAACCCCTTGTAAAGGTTTAGAACTGGGTCAGCTGCTGCACGAATGGCAGATGCTCTCTATAAACACCTCTCCTTTCCTAAAGGTAATTAGGGTGGGAAAGTTATAGACTGGAAAAGAAAACTAAACCAACTTCAATGAAAATAAGAATGACCTTTTCAGAAGTACAGATGGAAATTGTCTATTTTGGACCCAGGATTTACCCTCAATTCTCCTCCTGCCTCCTTCCCCAGATACCTCTCTGGGATTCTTGCAGATCTTGAGATGTTGTAACCTGTAAAAGAAAAGCTTTAGTTTTCCCTTTCCAAAAGAACTCTCTGCTTGTTAATTAATCTGTTTAAAAACCTGGGTAATGCTGCTATTTGACCCTCCAGTACAGGGAGGCTAAAATCTTATTATCTCTAATAAAGGCTGCAAGGATGAAGCCCACATCTAAAGTGATTCTATGTGTAATGGTTGTTGTTGTTGCTTTGATTAATTTTATTTTCATTTCTTTTTTTTTAAATGTCAATCTAAATTTGAATGGAGATGAACATAAAAGAAAATGAACTAGTGCTAGCAAGTTAGAGAGAGTCTGTCCACAACCAAAAACTGGTTAGAGCAGAGAGCTGAGGCTATGGAGCAATGGAGGTCAGAAGGAAAATGTGTCTCATCTGAGTGAAACACTCCTTAACATTTTATTTTAGGATTTCTGGAACCTCTGAAGAACTTGGCTAGCTTGTGGGTGAGAGCAGTACACAAACAGTCTTAAGAAAATAAAAGAAATTCAAATTTGCCATTGTCCTACATTAAAATGGAGAGGCAGGGAACTGGAGGGATTCAGGAGTAATAAACCAGGTCTGTAGGAAGATCCATCCCACCCTGGCTTGAAAACATAGAGACAGCCTAGAAAGAATTCAACTGCTAGTATGGAAATGGTCAAAACCTTCATCCCATGTTTTCATGATTCCCAATCAATAATTTAGATTGTTTCAAATTCAGATTGTGGGTTTACTTTCAACATTTCACAGCATAGATGAGTTTGGTTTTAGTTTTGATAAGGAAAATCATAAATTATCCACTGGACTGTTAACAAAATCCAGAACTAATCAGACACATAATCATGCATGATATATTATGAATTCTCCTGTACTGAAATAATGTTAATTATGAGGATTTCATTCATTATTAATGTGGAAATATGGAGTTCTAGTGTATAACTGGAATTAATGGAATGTAATTTTGAAGGGTTACTAACATCATCTTTAGTGTTTCTTAATTAGTCACATGTTCTTTCTTATTTGGCTGAGAAAGCTTATGATGTGTTTATATTACACATTCTTTATTGCCAGAAATCAGAGCTAGAAGGTCAAAATGAGTGATATAAGGACAGAATTAATTCGGTTTTTGGAGATCATCTTTCAAAGTCAACAATTTCTTCTACAGAGACAGAAGCTAACACGAGTAAGGAACAAACACACTATAATTTAATTTATTTTCTAATAATTTGGTTATTGTTATTGCATGAAAGATCCCATGCAGATTCAGTACAAAAAAAATACAAAGACTCAGCTGATACAGAAGAGCAATGCAAGCAACAATTCTCACTTATCAGTATTAAATGTGTTAGGAGCACACATGGTACTCCTACCCCTTTTTTTTCTTCTTTTTTTTAATTTTTTTTTCTCCCTCCCTGTGTTGGAAAAAAAAAGGAAATTACACCATGTCAGGATATATTTTTGTCTCACTTGGATTCCTTCAAAAAATCCCATTAGGCACCTATCAGCATCTTAACATGCCTAATAGCTCATGAAATTTGTTCTAAGTGGTTTTCCCAATGAAACCCAGATCATCTCTGGCATTATCAGAAACTAAATCAAAGGGAAGTTTCACTGTTCCCTTTCAAAGCCCCATCCATAAGCTCTGGGATAGTTTTTCAACTATTTAGAACCTTTAATATACCATCATGGTAAGTGAAGGAATAAATTATTGGTTTATTTAACTTTTTAGTTGAAAAATTGAACTTTCATCGATAGCAATAAAAGATTTTTTGGAACTTAGGAAAATGGGATGAAGGTAAACACACAACAATTTCTGAAAGGAGTTGGAACAGCCCATTTTTGAGAGGATCATGCTCATAAAAGGAACAAAATATGAAAAACTTCTTGCTAACATTTGCTTCCTCAGCTTTATTTCTCAGTCTTTATCTTTTCAGGGATCTGCCAGGGCTTGCTGAGGTGCAATTTGTGGTGCCCATCTTTTGCACCATCAGTAGACCTGGGTGCAGATCCTACCAAGCCTTCTAAGGCAAGACCACACTGAAGCAAGACATCTGATCATAATTCACCTCCAAGGAAAAGCTGAGCACGTTTATTTGTTGTAAAATTAGAAAAAGGGAGAATAAAAATTGCTGAATTAATAATGAAATAGAAATTGTAGCCATCCAGGAGCTGGTCCATGTCCTGCTGTTCTTGTGCTCCACAAACTCTTCAAGTTGTGAGTCTTAAATGCTGTGAGCAACCAAAAAGAGCTCAGGCTTCTCCTAAATCAGTCTCTTCCCTGCTGTGTGTTCTGATGCCAGGTACCAAGTTCCCCCAGATAGGTGTTTATAGTGGAATTATAGTTGTAATGGAAGGAGCATTCAAGAAACACTTGCCAAAATATCAAAACAACCCCCCTCACTGTCCTATGAAGGAGAAACAACATGGAATGAAGTGTTGCCTTTACCTCTCCTAAGATATCTCTTCAGAAATGCTGAACTCTGAAGCTTCTGAGATGCTCTAAATCCCTTTTAATTGACATGGTGCTACAGAACTGGATTACCTGAAAAGATCCTTCTATGTTCATGTGACCAACAGTGTTGAATAAGGTGAAGCAGAATCCATAAGGGAGTTGTTTATGGTATAGTTTTTATTTTTACCCTCAAGAGGGGAAAAAAATAAAGGCTTTTTTTCTACAAGAGAGTAGAGCAGGCTGTCAGGAACTACAGATATGGAGCATTGTTTATTTGAAGCCCTGTGAACAGGAGCTGTCAGGCAGAATTGGCAAGCACAGCACACAGCCCTGTCTTCTCAGAGGTTCCTGACACTGGAAAAAAAACCCAACTCCTTTTACAGAGCAGCTGCAGAAAATCAGAGCAAAATATGACAATATGGAGACAGCAGGGTTCAGTCAATTGCTCTTAGCAGCAATTGCTCTTGGAGAGGTACAATCAAGCTCTCCATTACATGGGTTTGGAAAATTAGTACCTATGGAAACTAGGGGTAGGGCTGCATGGAAATAGCAGAGCCACTTTGTCCATATTCATGGCTTCTATTGCAGGGAGTTGCAGGCCAATTTCCACCCCTCCATTTCCCACGCTGCTGCTGTGTAATGGACCTGAAGGAAAAGTTCTGGCTTTGGAAAAAGTTGGGATTTGGATTGTTGAATTATTTTAGTTTCCCCTGCTTAAAAAGGTGAAAAGGCTTTCACTTGGAGTTTAGGGTCTCTCATCATCAGTGGGGACCTTTTTTCTAGCAGCAAAGTTGGTTTTGTTTTGTCATGGTATTTAGAACTGCTCATAAAAACAGTTTTGGTGGTTTGTTTTAGCATTTGTGGCAGGGTTTTATCTTTACTGGTAGCTTGCAGAGGGAAATGAATATTTTTTTGGTGTTTATATGAGTGTTTCTTCTGATAAAACATCCTGAAGAGCTTTGAAAATGTTCTCCTTCTGAATTAGACATCTATCTAAAATCAGATTTGGATAAATTGGTGAGAAATTGTGGTGGTGGTATCAATATTATTTGGAAAATAATAAAGGTATTCTTCTTTTTCCTTCCATAAGTGGCTATTTTAAAGGAGAAAAAGCTCCTGGTTTAGTTTTTCTCTGTAGCATGTACCTGGCACATCTTGCAAGCACTTGGGCTTCAAGTCCTTCCGTGCCTTTCTTTGTGGGACACTTCGTGGTAAGTTTTTGCCAAACAATCAAATATGGCAAAATAAGTTTTCTCTATGTCATCTTGGTTTTGATTTTTGGCATTGTCTTGTTCTACATGGGTGGAAAAATCCAAACCCTGTAACTTTATTTTTGATGGTAGAATGCAGACAGGGTCTTATGTTGCAGAAAATACTTTGGCAAAGGACTTATTTATTATATAATTATTATATGTATTATTATTATTTGGCAAAAGGACTGGATGTCCTAAGTGGTGGTTGGGAGAGTCAGTAGTAACCAGAAAAACATTGATTTTAACACCATTTTCCCCAGACCCTTGCCACACAGTCAAGTCATTTGCAGTGCTGCAACCCTCTGATGCTTTTACCCCCACATGGAATATGAAACAGTTATTAAATAACTGATAATACTGATAAGCCATAAAGAAGAAACCAAAATAAACCAAAATAAAAGTATGATATATACTTTTATTATATTTATATATAATATTTCATTTGAAACACTCTCTGATCTTCCATTTCTACTGCTAGGCAGCCAGCAAGAAGAAAATAATTTATAAAGCCACATTCCAGGAGTAAGAAGAAATGTCAGAGTTATTATTTGGTACTTAAAGCTCATGACAACATGCATCCCACAGCTCTGTTGTTACAGGTCTCCACCAATTACAGTATTTTTGAGCTACTCCACTTGAATCTAGTACTTTGGAAGCTCTGTGCAGTTCTAACTGGAGTTGTTTAATTCTCTGGGACTTTGGCAAGGAGCTGCTAATCTTGAAAGAGCAAAGAGCTCTTAAACTACTCTCCAGTTTTCCAGGAGTGCTTTGATTTCTTGGAGAGAAAAAAAACCAAACCAAACAACCCACCACCCAAGCAAAACCCAACCCTTGGTCTGCTACGGAGGGGAAAGCTCTTTATTCATCCAGTATATACATAGATTACCTTGGGGTGGTGAGGTATGAAAATTCCTTCTGTCAAATGCCCCCCCTTAGTGAAATCATAGAAAGAAATCAATCGTGAGAGAACTGCATCAAAAAAAACCCACTTTTGTGCAAAAGAATCAAGAGTGACAGATGGTCTGAGCCTGGAACATATGGATTTTGTCAGGCAACAGAAAAAAATATATAAGATCATGTTGTTGAAAAGTGCACTAACCTCTGTGTGTGTATTCTAAGAGATAAAGAAGGTGGCAGAGTGTTTCAAAACATCTTTTTTTTTTTTTCCTTTGACAATGATTTAGAGAAAAGTGGACAAGAAAATATTTGGTCCTCAACCTTTCTAACCTCCCAAGAAATGCTGGTGCCAGGAATAACAGATGGCACTCAAATGATAGTTATTCTGCTCTTGCCAGATCTCTGTGGTGTGCAAAATATATGGTGTAAGTCACTATCAGAAAACAAGTCATTAATTAATAACATTTCACTGCTCAAGGATCAGGCAGGTGAGTGTGCCAGTCAGGCAGCTGCCTCGGAGAAATCTGCTTGGTGGAGGAGGAGAAGGGGCACAAGAAGAGATCACTCTCCCCACCTCCTCTCCCTGCAAGCAGGCATCCATCATTACAAGTAATCAAGCCTAAAAGTATTTGTCATCCCTAGGGCATGAAGCTGTTTGCAGTCCAGAGTATAAAGAGAACATCAGTGCAACAACAAAACGATCAGTCAACTTTAAAAAAAAAAAAAAAAAAAAAAGTGAGAAAACCAGATAGTAGAATAACAGAAAAATTCTAATTAAATCCTGAACTGTAATTACATTCAGTGTAAAGTGACAAACAGCACTCGCAGAACAATTTGCTGCTCTTGGTGCATTTACTAGATGACTTCCATGTGGTTTTTTTCTTGGTGGGTGCAACACTAGTGGTCCTTTTGGCTCTTTTCAAGCAGGAGTTACCCCCAGGAGCACAAATAACCCCTGCATTTTACTTTTAGTGGGTGCAGCTCAATAGATGGTTTGAAATCAGGGCTTTCCAGGGCAACCAGAACCTGCCCTGAGCTGCAGCAGAGGCTCAAACACTTCTTGTTGTCTTTTACACATGTAAAACTTTTAGAATCATATTTACAGGGCAGAAAACATTCTATTTCATGAGATGTGTCTGTGCTGCTCTTTCTGGTAGCTGGTTACCAAGGAGTCTGGCTTTGGATGCTCTATTAGGGGGGCTGATTCTTCCAAACTCCCTGTGACTTGGTCTAGGTGACCCTGCTAAGGCAGGGGGGTTGGACTAGATGATCTTCTAGCTCCCTTCCAACCCCTAATATCTATGAATCTTTCCCCTGTTAACTAGTGGTCTGTAGCAAGCTGGGTGATGTGCTCAGTATGAAACCTGCTTCTCTGCCAGGGCACGTTAGCAGAGGTGCTGCAAGTTGTTCCTGGAAGACTCAGTCACGTTGTGTGTTTTGCCATCTGTGTTCTGTCAGCTTTGTTATACACCCTCTGGTCATTTTGTTAGTGAAGGAGTCTTCTCTTGCTTCAAAAACTCGACAGGAACGTCTCCCAGGATTTTTTTGTGCGTGCAAAGTGGAGTTTTTCAAGTGAGTTTCATGCTGGGGAAGAAACCCTTCCCTTGCAGGCATGGCTGGGGTCCTGCTGCAGAGCTGTGCTGATGGGGAGGGTGGTTGAGGAGCCATGTCCTGGGCAGACAGATCTCCATTCCCCCTGAAATCTGCAGTGAAATCAGGGTGTAAGCTCTGTTATTTCACATCTGAAGAGCTGAAGTGTGTGTGAGCTTGTTTTGCAGCAACAAACAAACAGCCAGGAGGGCACCAAGTTCACCACTGAGCACCTTCCCCTCTGGTCTTTGCAGCCAGATGCCAACAACCTGAGTTTCCAGGTTGGAAACTGCTGAACTTCTCAATCTCCACAGAGAAAAGCTAAGACAGGTTTGCCTTCACTTCCCACAACTTCCCAAGAAGTTTCAGTTCATGGCAAGCAAGTTATTGCTCCACAGTGTCTTTGGTGTTTCATTTATTGTGGCTCACAGAGAAGGATCTTTATCTTTCCACTGAGCTCCTCAGGGAGGAACTGGAAGGAGACTGGAAAGCTAAAGATCTATGAGCTGCTCACTCCAAAGCTCTTAGACAACAGTGTGAAAATATGAAAGCTGGATCACAGGAGGTTGGTTCTCTCTAAACTCTTCCCATCAGTCTGGTGAAAACATCCGTGGTAAGATACTCACTGTGTACGTGCACAAGGGACATAAAATATCAAATAAGCTTCCCAAGGGGACAGCAGCTGGATAATTTAATTGCTTCTTCAAGCAAAGTTCATTCAGCTGAAGATATACGAAAGATTAGCCCACACCTGTGAAAGAAAAAAGACCTCAGACAGCAAATTTTATCAATCCTTGACTTCCAAATGTAAAAGAAATCCTTAATTTTTTTCTGAGATGCTGAGAGGCCTGCAGAGATGACATGCTGCCCAGGGGAATCTTTCCATGTAATTGTTTTTGTTTCTGCAGGAGTAGAAAGAATGACCCACTAAAGCCAGGAGCCCTCCTTTCCTTTGAGTGTTGTACTCAGCCTAACACAGGTTTCTATATGATTTCTTAATTATTCTTCTTTTTCTTGATGTCCTTGTAAAATGCGATAGACTTGTTCAGTTTAATTAGCAACAGTTACTGCCAAAGGTAGTTTTAACCTAATTGTCAAGGAATTTTCACTTTAATTATGCTTTTATTAGTAAATTTCCCATTTGCAGCCAAGCCCATTGTGCACTGCTTATTGATAAAATTTCAATTATAGTGGTAACAATAGTCAACCATATGAAAAAAGATTCAGACCATGACCCTCCACCTGCTCCAGTCAGGGATCATCAGCCAAAAAAAAATAATTTTATCACATTTTTTATGCTTGAGAGTAGCTGAGGTCAGAGAAATACAGGGATTACAGAATATTGTCCCAGAGTAATGTTAGAATTAAAGCATTAAATTAAAGCATTTGGCCATGACCCAAAAGCTTTGGTAATACACAAGTAAACTGGATGATAAAAGAGGTTGCAGCTGCAAGGATGGCAGTTCTGCCTGGAGTTTGAGGGTGAAATTGGTGATGCAGGCAAGGTCCAAGATGAGGATTGAACAGTGTTCAGACTGGCCTGAGGGTCTATTATTTGGAAGCCAACAGTGGTCCTGGATCAGAACCACAGTGAGGTTGGTCTTGGGCTACACTCCTGTGACAATCCAGTAGTTGATGGATCCATGTTTTGTGCTGGTGACTGCAAGGCAAGTCTAGGTGTAGAACCAAAATAAGACCTAAAGCAGTTTGACTTCCAACCAAGACTGAATTTTTGATGGAACCCGTTTTCTTCATCGGGTTTGGAGGGATTTGTTAGGAAAAAAATACATACTCTGAGGTTTATATTGAGCTTGTCACCAGCATGACATGTTTGCAGATGAGTTGTCATCCATGGCTAGAGTGAACTGGAGACTAGGAGTGCCCCAGAAGCAGAAGACAACTTCTTTCTGCAGTGGTTAGGATGGTTTGGGATTGTAGATGAGTGAAAGCCTCTCTAAAACTTGACTGGAACTGTGGATGGGGACAAGGCATCTTGATATTTGGTAGAAAAGATTATTAACCAGCTTTGAGTTAGAATTTTGCCCAGTGCCTGGCTGGGTATAGTCCTATCATGAGTTTAAGGAGTGGAGACAGCTCTGGATTGGAGATGCTTGTTCTGATGGAAATCTTAGACTACAGCATAGGATGAGATTGGGCAGCAGGGAATATTTATTCCACGAAAAGATGATTTCCTGAATGTGCAGAAATGAATTTCCCTTCATTTTCTTTAGTGTTGCACAGAAACTCAAATGACAGCAAATACTCCAGAAATCTAAGCTTGTTCCAGTGAACAGATGGCAGCTCACTGAAGATTTGTGTGAAGAAGATCACCAGTCCCTTTGTTTACAACACATACATGGCCCGTTTTGTTTTAATTACATCTTCCTTTTTTTTTTCTTCCACTCAGGCTATTCACTTAAAAAAAAAACCCACCCAAACCCCAACAAATCAACAGAAGCAAACCCCACCAGCAACTGTGTTTGTGTCAGCAAAGCTAATAAGCAATAAGCTGGAACTGGGTAAGCAAATGCTCATGAATATTGAGAACTTTCTGATAGATGTGGTGTCTGCCTGTGTTTGGCTCCATCTTGATGTCCCTTGTGAAGTCAAAGGAATAAGAAACAAACTCATTTTCAGTAGCTGTCTGGCCAGGAGCTCAGTGCTGTTTGAATAGTTTGGGGTGGTTTTTTTTATGTTCTGCTTTGTGAAATCCATTTAAGAGTCTTATGTTCATGAGCCTGAAGTATCTGAGGAGGGGAAGAGCCCGAATGCTTTCCCTCTTGTCAAAGGCTGGGGGTTTAAGGCAGGATTTAACCAGTTTCTCACTCGTTTATTGTCTCCTGTACTTCACACTGTAAATGGCAGCGTTTAATTACAGGTAATAAACACAGCAGCCGCTAATAGGATTATCAGCCCCAGCTTTCAGTGCCTTGTGCTGTCTGGAAAAAGAGGGAAAAGTGCAAGATGTTAATGAAGCCTCAGCAGAGGACACAGCAAAGGGAGGAAGACCTGAAGTTTGTGAGGTTGGGAAAGAGAAACGATTCTTTTCATCCCGATTCCAGCCTCCTTTGTGCTTCCCACGCCTGCGATACCCTCTAGTGGCTCCTCGGGGCTGTGCCGCATCCCAGCCCGGTCCTCTCACCCCCGGGGGGTGATGTGGGGACACCCTGTGTCCCTGCCCCCTGGAGATGGGTTATGGGGCTGCCTCGTAGCCCTTGGGGGATGCTGCTGCCGGGCAAAACAGCCCCAGTGCTGGGGTTTGCCCAGGAGCTGATGATGCTCCAGGGAGGTGCTGAAAGGGGTGTGAAGCCTGGAAAATGAAGCAAAGGTGCTAAAAGTTTCAGGAAGCTTGGGAATCTATCAGGTGGAACCCATAGTTTTCCAGAAGTATAGTTTTCCTTTTTTTATTTAAATTTTCTTAATGCACTGTTAAATTCAGAAAAAATAGAATCAATCCTCTAGTTCATTTCTAACCTTGCTCAGTGTTTTCTGCTGAACCCTTGAGCTGTTCCAGGCTAGAAATTCTATATTTCTATAGAATACCCAAATTCTAATAGACCTGCATCTCAGCTGTCAGCTGTTAATACTGTTCAGTCAGC
This sequence comes from Ceyx cyanopectus, assembly GCA_013401355.1. NCBI lineage: Eukaryota > Metazoa > Chordata > Aves > Coraciiformes > Alcedinidae > Ceyx > Ceyx cyanopectus. The sequence continues at coordinate 59,286 of VYZU01074737.1, read as the reverse complement.
ATTAAGCAGGGTTTAACAATCTCCTCATATATAAAAAAACCCAAGCAAATATGACTAGTTCCATTTGACTTCAACCAAGATTCTTACCAAAACAAAAATTGGAAGTCACTGGTGTTCTTAAGATGATAAATTTCTCATAGTGTATTATATATTGCTTACATTAAAATATTTTAGTGTTTCCAGAGCCTGCAAAGTTCCAGAACTCTTTGCTGTCAGCATTACTGTCAGCAGTATATACACTGTGCCCTGTGCAAACACTGTATTTCATGCTGGGCTTCTGCTTCCTTTGGTGAACACGAGGGACAGAGGCCATAAAATTAACTATTCACCCTAATCTGCAGCTCCAGGTTTTGTGGAGTTGTGATCTTAACTCCAAATGCAAAATCCTTTGGTTTTCAGCCACCTTCTCTGGCTGTTTTTGCAGCAATTTGGGGTAGTGGGTATCCTAACAGGAGTGAGGAGGGGTGCAGTGGGTGAGGAGGATGGTGGATTATTCTCTTTTGCAGTTCAGAAGCTAAGGCAGAGTATTTTGACACCAATGGCAAAAATATGCTGTAATTCAGATTGCCAGTGTAGATAGTCTATGGCATTTTAAATTTATTTATTTTTTTCCAGACTCCTTAGCATTTCCTGGGGCTTTGGGAATAATTTTAGTCTGCTTCAGTTGCTCTGTTGTGCTGAAATACGACCTCAGAGATCAAGTGGGGAACACAGACAATATAGAATATGTAATTGGAGGCCAGCTTTCAAAACTTAGTTTCAGTGATTTACTTATTGCACAGTTAATCTGTGTTCCTTCAGCTGCCTTCCTCACAGCAGCAACCTTCCTCCTCCTAAATCCTCTGCCTCATCCTCTCCTTTTCTGCCAACTGCATCAGAAAAAAAAACAGCTCTAGACACTTGAGGCTTTCCCTGTGCAGCCTGAGATGAGTTTTGTAGTTCCTTAACTCATGTGCTTGAAGACTTGGAGGAAAAGAAAGAGAAGAGAGTGTCATTCCAGGCAGTTTGTTGTGTGTCCAGCATAGATGACAGCCCCAAATAGATCCTTCCTCTCTTCTAAAGATGTCAGACTGAAGGCTTTTTTTTTTGGTTGTTTTCATTTTAATAACACATGTCTAGGCTCTGTGTGTATATTGTAAATTCTTTAGTGAATAAATGGGAGAGCTAGATGGATTAGATTGAAGATATCATTAAATTTTAGAAGTTATCAGCCTGAGAGCACCATTCTTTTATACTTTAGTTCTCTTTTATGATTCAAGTTTGAATGATGTGCCTTGTTATTTTGGTTCTTGATCTTACCCTTAAACTAAGCATTCTCTTTTTTACTCATTAACCTCAATTGAGAAAGTGGATGCATTAGTAAATACTCAAAGCTCATTCTCTGCTGTCTAATTGGTGCTGTACTCTGCTGGAAGATACTTGGTTTCTCACAACCACCATTCAACCTGTTCAGATTCATAGTTAAGAGCAGAACCTTTTTGCCATCTCAGGATACTCTGAGTTGCCTTGGCAAGGGTTTGTTCTTGGCTATGATGGCCAAGCTCATTTATTTCTAACATCTTTGGGTTTGGTCAGGCATAAGGCATCTGCCTTTGACAGTGATTGGAACTGCATTAGACCAGCTGCATGTCCACAGCTATAAGGGAAAGTTGTTGCTTTACCTCTTAATAATCAGGTTTTTTAAGATGCAGGACAGCACAGGCTCTAAAACATGGTGACCCAGTCAAGATGAAGACAAGGACTTTCTTTTATCCACTTTGCAGATTCCTACCATAGGAAAACTTCAAGATTAGCTCACTCTTTTACTCCAAAACAGAAGAAATAGATCATTCATAAAGCTTCTTGTGGCCCAGCTGAGCCTCCTGGATAAAAACCAAAACAAGTTGCTCTTAATGTTGCAACATCCCTTAAAATTTTCACCCCAAAAACCAAAACCAAATGGTTGTGAAAGCTGGATTTTTTGTGTCAATGACTTTCAGCAGAGAATGGAGGATGCACAAGCTATTTCTGCAGGGTAAGTCACCCATAGGGGAAGCAACAGAAAGCATTCTTCATCAAAAGAACTCTCTGTCGTTGCAGCTCAGCCAGTTAGGAGGTTCAATCATTCCCTTGGCACTCCCCGCAGAGAAAACTCAAAATGACCCTTAAGCTTTCTCCTCTTGGCTTTCAAAGCTTTTTCAGACTGCCAGGCTGCTGTTGTTTTCAGCCTCAGATGGAGCAAACTGAAGCTTTGGTAAAGTTCTCTCTCATTAAAGCAGTGTTTTTCAGGCAGAGGCATCAACACTTGACCTGCTTTATTCTCTCACTTTCTGACTTTACTCTCCTGCTTTGGTGAACTCGCATGAAACCATCACATGTGGTTTTATGAGGGCAAACCAACCTAGGAGATCTCTATCAAAGATACCAGGAACTTCTATTAAAAGGCTGCTTGGCTCTATTTCTCCATAACAACTTACATCATAGGCTAAGCCTGCTGCTGTTCTAATACTGGTGGGTTTGGTTTTTTTACTCAGAATGTGAAAATGATTTCTTCTTCCCCATTTCACTCTGCAGACCCTTGGATTCCCTGCTCTGATCCTGTAGCAGGACAGCATTAGGTTTCAGCTAAGACTATTAAAAAGCTTCTGCTCTGTTAACAAAACAAATGAAGTGATTTTATATTTTGCACCCAGGTAGTTGTCCTGCCTCAAAAAAACCCCACTTCAGCTTGACCTCTTAAATTTCACTGTGATCTTCACAACTCTTCCTGAATGCCAGGCTGGCAGCTTGGGTTTATAGGTGGGGGTGAGCTGGGGAGCTGCTGCAAAGCTTTCCTCCCTGGCAGCAGCTCAGTTCCTTTGTGGTGGGAGCCTGGCTGTTCTACAGCTGTAGCCAGTCCCTCCAAGCTGGTCTCAGTCCCCTGAAGGGGAAGGTGGCAGCAACCTATAGATAGTTAAAACTGTTTTGCAATATTCCTGTATCACTACAGCAGTTGGAGGCGTGAGAAATACTGTCCTAAGTGAACCAAAGGAGGAAAATGTCATTTTACTTGATGACACATCCCTAGTTCTGTCTCAGCTGCTCAAAATATCTGGATGAAGTGTGAATTAGCAGATAAATAAGCTAAAATATTCAGTAGTGTTAAAGTTTTTATTAAAAAAAAAACAAAGAAGAAAGATTGTTGTTTTCCAGTGTGGCATGATGGCTGTGGGATTAAGTGTGAATTTCTACTTTTTTTTTGTTTGGCATTTGTATAAAACCATATTGTCAGTTGGCTGGCTTAAGCAGCAGTGCTAAAGATACTATATTCTGTCTGTAGATGAAACCATTTTGTTCAGGAAGAGCTTAACCTGCTACAGCCTGTTCAAGTCACCAAGGTACTCAGGTGGTCCAGGAAGGCCAAGAGCATCCTGGCCTGTATCAGCAATGGCATGGCCAGCAGGGGAAGGAAGTGATGGTCCCACTGGTGAGGCTGAATTATCAAGTCCAACCCCTGCCAGAGAAGGGTCACCCAGGGCAGGACACACAGAACAGATCCAGGTGGGGGTGGAAAGTCTCCAGAGGAGACTCCACAGCCTCTCTGGGCAGCCTGGGCCAGGCTCTGGCACTCTCACAGGGAAAAGTTTTTCCTCTTGTTGAGGTAGAACTTCCCATAGGGTGAATTGGAACAAACTATGTGAAGACCCACTGGATACTGAGCAAAATAAGTGTGGTAAGGTGTATGTTGGTGCTCATAATGCCAGTAAAGCATCGTGCCACTACCTTGTGAAATACTCCTGGGCAGCAGAGCACTCTCCTGGCTCTGGGGATTTCAACCCTGGGTTTTCTCAACCTCATTTTCCTGGTGGAACTCAGGGCCCAACAAATGGTGAAGCAGAAGAGTGATTTTGGAATTGCTATCGATTGGATCAGCTTCTGAGGAGACAGAGCAGATTAGCTGAAGGGAAAGCACAACATTTTGTTATAAACTACTCCACGCAAGTTTTCTGACACTGCTGGAAATGATCTGTGTGCAGTAACGATGGGGAGTGTTTTACTAGAGGTGTTCAGGTTGTTGGCACTTATCTTTACTTGCATAGCCACTCCCACATGAATAACTTTGCATCCATTTCTTTCTAGATGACATTAAAAGCATATTAATGCATTTTTTTAATGCTATGAAAAATATAGGATGTCAAATAAGACCCAAACGATTTATTTTCATAAAAGCTTTTTTTTTTCTTTTACTGTAACAAATGTAACATTATGAAAAGCCTCAATTTTCCCACCAGTCACAAGTAGTAAATAACTTAACTGTATCACATTATAGCCATTTAACAAATATTCCCAAACCAGCAGCAACATTTAGCTCTGTGAAATAGATTTGTTCTGGATATAAACCAAGGAGAGCAGACTACGTATTTCTTGACTCTTGTGGGTATCAGTGGTGGAGTTTTGCTGGATGACTTGAATTAAGATGGATTTATATACATTTCCTCCCAACCTCCCCTTTTCCCTCCTTCCCAAATGTTTATTATGGCTTTTTTTGTTGGTTTGTTTTTTTTTTACCCCTCCCCACTGCTGAGTGAATTTTCAAGTTGTGTTGCATTTTTTCTCAGCAGTGGATAAATGTGTGTAATATGTCTCTCATAAAATGTTACTACGCAGATGGGACCAAGCAAACTTTTCTCCCAGTTTATGAAGCCATCGTTAGTAATATCTACCACTTATGAATAATAAAAGAAAATGGCCTTTGGCAGCTTTTAGAGTTTTGTTTTGCTTTCTGTGGAAACCCTTGAAGGAAAGGAAAGCTCAGAAATCAAATGATCAAAGCTGGTGCTGGAGAATCTCCTCAGGTGCAGTCGGATGCAGCCTCTGTGGTTCAGATGGGTGATACTTTCTGCACATGCAGCAAATCCTTCCACTCTCTTTTTGGATTGGTGGTGTTTTGCTGGTTTGATTCTTTTTTTTGCTTCCACCAACAGGCAACACTCAGTTGCAGTCAATTCTTATTCTGTATTTTAATGGGTAAACAAAGATGAGCTTGGGTACTACTTTCTTTGTTTTGATTAATGTACCATATATATTTGTTTTTCATTGTGATGGCAAATGAAAGAAGATATTAATAAATGGAAACAAACAGCTAGAAAATACAACCTGTAGTAAAGATTGACCAGAGGAAGAAAAGTAGATGATAAAACTCCAGTTTCTTTTTATTAGGAAATAAATGGTGCTGAAGGGTAACTGTTTCCCTTAAAACTGGAGCTGTAAACTGGAGTTGTTTCTGGTCTACCAGTGCCTCTGGGAGCAGCAGGAGGCTGTTCTGAGTGGGTATTGCACTGCTGTGTTCAAAATAGATATGAAGCTTTAGAGGCAGAGGGGAAAGGGAGCAAGTTCTTGGGTTGTTGGCATTTAAAACGTTCCCACTGCTTGGTTTTAAAGAGCTCTTGTGTGAGCTGTGCAGGGCAGGGTGTCCATAGGAAGAAATCCTCATGGTTTGGAGCTGCCAGCCAATGAGACCAGGGTGGTGACAGCAAAATGGGAGAAAAGTAACTGGAAGAACAGATGAGATTTGGTGTTTCTCATTTATGAAGCCACGTGTGACAAAGAGCTCCTTAGCCACAAGGTAGTGCTGAGCATGGAGAATTGATGGGGTGATGAGATGTCAGAGGGAGCATTGCATTGGCATATCAATCCTGAATTTGAATATGAAATATCAGGAGTAGTGGAAGGGAGGGGGAAAAAAAAATCTCCTGTGGCTCATCCAAAGGTATTTCCAATGGAAATACCAGAGGAACTTGACACAGTCAGTGAGAAATTAAAACAGGGGTGTATTGAGCAGTGCTGTGGGATATAAATAAATTAATTTTTAAACATAGAATGTGTGAAGGATGAGGTGAAAACATCCTTGGATGTCAAACCATGAGCATTCGTGTTTTGGTTGGAAGGAAAATGAGAAAGGGGCTGAGCTTTGCATCATTATTCACTTGGAATTCTCAACAACTGGAAAATGATGAGAGGGAATTTGACAAAGAATGCAAATGTTGCCTTAGATGTGAGGCAGCCAGGAATTTCCTGCAGACTTTGTGGAGATTTAAGCAGACTTTGGGATTTGACCCCAGCAGTCTTCAGTTTCTAAAAGAAAAAAGTAAAGATATGCCTCATTCTGCCTTTGGCAGTGCACAAAGTTGCTTTTGTTCATGTTTTAATTTACAGAGCTAGTTTCTATCAGGCATCTGTTGCTGGATGGATTAACAACACACAGTATTTATTTCTCAGCGTGGCTGTGCAAACTTCTCAGTAAAAGAAGAGAAAATATCAGTGACTATAAACTGATGCAGTATTTCAAGGAAGAAAAAAAAGCCCAACAAATTTACTTAATTGTGTGGTAAGTTCTTAAAACATTCCCTTCATTTATCATTAACAACAGAAAACAATTGTGCCTGTATGTAAACATATCCAAGATAATGAAAGCAAACTTCCTAATATCTATACAGGGACTGATGATGCAAAAATTCAGCTGTATTGTAGAATCCCAGAATGGTTTGGGTTGAAAGGGAACTTGAAGAAAAAGAAAATCACTGCCAGTTACTTAGTGGTTCATAAATAACTTTATCTTGAAGACTCAGGCCTCTGTTTGGTTGTTGGTTTAAATATTTATAAACAGCAAGCACAGTACTGAGAGTTGACCCTTTTTTAATCATTCCCTAGGACACGGGGCAGAATCTTTTTTGATGCATCATCTTAAGTCATGCTGGTGTCTGGGCATGTTCTTACCTATTGATCCATCAGCAACCCAAGGAGGATTTTACCATCAGCTAAATCAAAGGAGTTAACTGCATTCACAAGAGAGCTAATTGCATTGCTTGATCTTTATTCTTCCAGTGCAGAGAAACGTGCAGAGCAGAGTGACTTTTGATGTTGGGATTTCTCATAAACCACCTTCTTCTGCTTCCTAGTAAAACAAAATTATTTTCAAGAAGGGCTGCTTACATTGTTTCTAGTCAGTCTTTAATCAACCTTTAGGTTTTCCTGTATGCCTTGGTATAAATTTTCAGTCTTGTGATGGTTATGTACTAAAATCTGAGACTCTGGTATGATGGATTCCCATGTTCTTTAAAACTACTAATCAATGAAGATCCTTTTTCCAAATGACTTCCCAGAACATCTGTTATAAGCTGCCTGGTTCAGAGGGATTCTTCAGATTTATTGGAAACATAATTTTCAGACTTTGCTAACTTCCAAAGTTACAGATTGCCCTTAGAGAGAGTTTTTCGTTACCCCTGTTGCACTGCACAGTTGTATGTAGAGATAAATATATATAATATAAATAAATAAGATTTTATGTCTTATTTGTGTATAAACACGAGCAGAAGCCAGGGGATATGATACCTGGCTTTGCTAAATTCCACTCAAATTGAGCAGTGGTGAAAAGAATATAAAATTATTACTTATTTTATTAATTTCTAGTCCAGCTAATATAAAACAAATCTTCTCCCCAGTACCCATAATATTTTGTTACCACAATAGCATTTTAACAACATTCCACGGAAACATTAAACCAAGAGTGAGCACCCTATTGACACATTAAGTTTTAATTTCAGTTTGATTTGGAGCTCCCCACCACAGTTTGATTATTTTTTGATATAGATCTATTATTCTTCTGTGTGAATATTTGTGGAATAAATTAGCTGCTTTTTTTTACGTGTGAAAAAACTACACGTATGTACGAATGTAGAAGTACAGACTGAAATCAAAATGAAAATAGGTAAAATGATGCATATTATTTATTCACTATAGAAAAGAAAGAAAACAGCTATTTTCAGAAGCAGGTAGTTTTCCAAGAAACTGGGCATGGATTCATTTACATCAGCGAAACAAATCTGCTTTTGAAAGAGAAGGAAGTGTAACTTTACATAATTTTCTCAAAGCAATGCTGCTAAATTTAGATCTAGCCTCTGGGTGCATTCTGAAGATTTGAAGATTTCAGAAGCTTTCAAACTCGGGACTTTTGTTTTATCATTGAGAGTCTTCAATTAACACACTCAAAACACAGTTAATTGCAGCCTACTTTTGTTTGTCATCCTGCATCCCTGTGAAGACAAGGGTCTTTACATATATTTTAGTGAGCTAAAAATTGTTTTGAAAAAAACAAAACCAAAACCCCCTCTTTTTTTTTTTTTTTTTTTAAGTCAGGAATTTATTTATTGTCCAGAGTTCAAATGTTTAATAAGAATATGTTTGTATAAAAATTCCTCTCAACTAACCTGTAACCTTGCAGGCTTTCAACTTGGGATTCCAGTGGCCCATGCTATCCTGACCAGCACACCCAGTCACTCCAAGGATGCAGTCAGGGACAGCTGGTACAGCTCCAATTCCTTTTGCAGAAAGCCAGTGCTTTTTGCTCTTAATTGGAAGAAAACCAGCACTGCAGTATTACACTGTAGATTACCCAGCTCTAATGAAAGTAGAGTATGCAACAGAATCACTCTACAGGCATCATAAAAGATATTAACGGAAGAAAATGACCCTGCAGGATATACTAATTCTCACTCCCTGTTTCACACTGCTGGTTTCTTTCCCTCTCTCTTTCCATATGATTAGATAGTTTCTGCAGCATATGCTGGAGATAACAGAGAGGATGATTTTGGGCCATTTAAAACCAGTGGGTTTTTTAATCTTAGCCTCTGAACAAAAACTTCAATGTGTGAAGCGAGTGAAGCTGTACTAGGCAGCACTGAAATGCTGAAATCAGCCTCTGCTGCTTTGAAATACATCTTGTGATTTCAGGGACATGAATCCTTCACCCTGGGAGCTGGAAACACTGGAGATCCCATCACCTTTCTCCAGTGACCCCTCTGCCTGGTCTCCATGCACGTGTACTAATGGCAGCAGCAGTCAAATGAAGCTTTGCCTCCCAACCAGAGGTGGGGCACAAAAATGATCAGAGCTGGAACACCTCTGCTGTGAGGGCAGGTTGAGAGAGTTGAAGTTGTTCAGTCTGGAGAAGGGAAAGCTCCAGGGAGGCCTATTTGTGGCTTTTTGGGACTTAAAGGGAGCCTGTCAGAGAGATGGGGACAATCTTTTTCGCAGGGCCTGTTGTAACAGGACAAGGAGTGATGGTTTTAAAGTGAAAGAGAGGAGACAGATAAAAGGAGATCATGCTTTACAGTGAGGGTGGTGAAACCCTCACCCAGGGTGCCCAGAGAGGTGGTCACTGCCCCCATCCCTGGTCAGGTTGGCCAGGGCTCTGAGCAACCTGCTCTAGTTGCAGATGTCCCTGCTCTTTCTGTAGGAGGCTTGGACTAGATGTCCTTAAAAGTTCCCTTTAAACTCAACATGCTAGGATTCTGTGGTCTTGGAAGGTACCTGCTTATGGAAGAGGAAAGTTTCTATCTTTTATCCTCTTCCTCAAAGAACTTTACATTCAAACTTGTAATATCATTATGAAATGATCTAATTTGATCTCTGAGGACCTTCTTGCAGAGTAGTCCTCTCTGAATACAGGTAGTGGAACTGGGCCCAAAGGAAACACTGTGATCAAACTCTTCTTATGTCTTCATAAGCAGTTGAAGTTCTACCACTGGTAAATGCCAGTGAAGGCTTTCCTCTCCCACAACACACGAGTGACAGCTCTGAAGTGCACTATCTGTCACAACAAACCAAACTCACAGCTGCTAGATGGATAAGCTGGGACACACAAGTGGAAGTAAGTAGGTCAGGTTTCATTGAGGAAAAGTATAGACTATGTAGAGTGTAAAAATATATTAGCAGTCAGGTCAGGCCAGGAGTTTAAAAGCATAGGAAGTGAGATGGAAGTGTGATGCTGATAACAGCAACAACAGTTCTTTTTCCATTTGTTGAAACCACACTGCACATATTACTGGAAAAAAAAAGATTAAAAAAAAAATATTTATGCATGGAGAACCTGGTGCAACAAGTAAAATCCTTCTAGAAAGACATCAGATGATGTAATGCTGGGGCTAAATTTGGCAGGTTCAATTCTTGGCTTTCTGAGTGTGTCACAAGTTTTCTGGAGTGAGTGATAGACTCACCAAATCTCAGTAGGGTAACTACCCACTGCTATAATTGTCTAAATGCCCATAAAAATCTATTAGTTACTTCACAGTGCTGAAGTTGTAATTTCAGTGTTTTAATTTAGTCCACTTTTCTTGGAATTGTGTAGTTCTTGCTGCTATGGAATAAGGGTATATAGGAGCATGGAGAGAAGCAATCACTATAGAGCATCAGACAAGAGGATCATGATTACAGAATTATTTGTTGGCATCATTTTTCCTCATTCCAGCTATTTCATGTTTAGATAGACAAACAGTGGAATACTTAATTAAAACTAACTAAATTCTTAATAAAAAAAGTTTGGCATATGTGGAAATATGCTTGTGCTTCAGCAGATTGTACTGGAATGCAAAAAGATATTAGAATTTCATCATTCCCTGCTGAACAGAAATTTTGATTTTCAGCTCTAATCAATATTTATTGGATTTGGTGCCATTGAAGGTATTTTCCTTTTGGAAAAAAAAAATCTATCAACTATAAAAACTCTAGCAATTGCTGTTATGTCAAGAGTTTAAATGGTTTTAATAGAGAATGATGACACTGATGATGAAAGAAGCAAGTTCCAGTGTAAGTCTTTGTGAAAAGCTGTAATAACACCCTGAATTCTCTGGATGGGGAGTCACACTCAAGCCCTACCCTATTCAACTGCCAGCCAATCATTGCAACAGCACAGATCATCTCACCATCTTAGGGTAGACCACATCACTCTGGAGGATTTATTCATATCTTTACCCATGACAGAAGACTTCTTACACTATGGAAAAAGAAGATAAGAGTATTTTAAGCTCCAAAGTTCTGAACGACTGGTTAGGTTAAATGAATCTAAACCCATTTGTTTTCAACCCAGTGTCTGTTGTTGCCCTGTTTCAGCAATTTACTAGTGTAATTTATTTTTTTTCAAATTCCTAGTGTAATTTGGAGAGAAACCTCAAAGTTGGAGTTTCTACCGAGTCAGTTGTTTACATCACCCTATTGCAACTCCATCTTTGGCAGAAAGCCCATAAGAGCAAATTTATGTGAAACAAAAGATCCCAGGGGCTTGATCCGTGCACTTTTTCTTTACACAGTTTGAGAAGAAGCATATGCAGCAGGGGATGAAATCTGAAGACTATGTAATATCATATTCTAAACGTTGCCCATCATGGTGTCACAAGTTTACAGGGAAGGTGTTAAATGCATTGATTCTGCTGTGTCACTGGTGAAATTCCTGTTTTGTAGTTAACATTAGAAGCATGTCACTGAATCCTGAAAGCCCTGTGAAGTGGCTCTTAGAGAAAGAGTGAAGTTTTTAGGCAGGAAATAACATTTCTGGGTTGTTGAGTAACAAATCAGTCTGTGGTTTCAAATTGTGTTGCTCAAGCTGGTCCTGTCTCCATCCACAAAGACAGCAGAAACAAATCCCACCAACGTGCGTAGGAAGCTGCTCTTACTCTTACTCCCTCGATTTCAAAGGGCTTACTCCTAAGCTACATCATGACAACATGAGAAGGAATCCAATTCCACAAATGCACCTTTCTAGCAGACCTTTCATCTGCTAAATCTGACCTTTAGCTTCAGTTTTTCCATACTCTAATATCTCTGTGGTGAATGACAGGTTTATGATTAGGGGACAACAGAAATGTTCAGGGAAATATAAGAGTTGGCTCTAACCTTTGGTATTCTGGTACTGAGAAGCTTTTAGTTCTTTAGACATTCTGTGACCCATTTGAGAAGAAAAGTCCTATCTAAAATTTTTAATAAAGTTGGACTAAGCATTGTATTTGAAAAAAAGCTCTTCAAAACGTCTGGACCCTGGGAAATCTTCCCATCCCTAATTGTGATTCAGTAGTTTCTTCACTGTCAAATGTGTGATAAATGCCAGAGCAGCAAAAGTATGTTCTCCTCAGTATGAAGTTAAAGGCATGTTTGCCTTTAGACCTCTGAATTTAATATGCAAGTTTCTAAGTGAGCCCTGTTCTTTCTGCCTTAACAACTTTGGTCTGAGTGAAAAATTAAAGCTTTATTTTTTCCCTTCCCCCCCACCCCTACACTTCTGGGAACAAAGGCACAGCTTGTACATGAAGGGAAAAAAAAATAGAACTCTTCTTTTGCTACCTTAAAGTCTTTTTTTTTTTTTAAATAACATAGTACTGAAAGTTCAATGTCAGGAGCACTTACTCTCAAGATGATCAAAAATTCAAACAATGCGTGGCACCTATTTACCTATGTAACTGACAAAATGTCATTTCTTTTGTCCCAACAAAGGGGATGGAAGATTTGAATATTTATTTGTTTTGTGGTGTGCTTTTTTTTTTTTTAATAAAAATTATTCTGTGGTGCTTCCATTAATGTGCAGAATACTAAGAACTGAAGTTTTCTAGTCTTTT